>JANHFX010022280.1:119512-133047 GCA_027560015.1 Chloroceryle amazona
CCCCCCCTTTTTTTTTTTGCCATCTACTGTCTCACTACTTCCTAGTTAAACCTTGTCTCAAGTTATCAACACTCTCTGGAGAGATAAGCTTCTTCTCACTTACAACCTGTCACTAATAATCGAACTTTCAAGACTCCATCTCGAAAAGAGACTACTGGAGGCACACAGGTCACAGGAATTAACTGCCACCAGTCCTTGCAGAAAACTAAGCTCATCAATCTATAGCTTCTCGTCATAATTAGAATAACGGCTTTGAAAATTTGGGCTGATGTTGACTCGGTCTTATGCCACAAAGACCGCTGATTAAAATCTTGGTGTGAAAGTTAATGATAAGCGCTGGTGGCGTTGTCGTGGCGACGTGGACAAACAATTCCCTTGCCGTGACATTTTCAATGTCCTGCAGAAGAAAAACTGTCCTCTTCAGTGTGGCACTGTATGAAGCTTATTTATGGCTACAGGGCTTGCTGGATTGATGACTGTCGTAACACACTGTCAAATCCTTTACGGATACATTCATTTTTTTGAGCCCCTGGTGTGGCAGAAATAAAACACAACAAAAATGTGAAAGTATTATTTACCAGTTTCTGTTTGAGTAACTAGAGGACGAAATAAATTTGGTATATTTTTGTACTCGGATGTGCACACATCTCTCTACGTTTATTAAATATACTAGAAGCAAAAAGTATTTAATGCACTTGATGTTCCCTTACAGTTTTTGAATGCAGCTTGGTGATAGAATTTTAACAGACAAAACTCCAAAACAACCAGTGCAGCCCACAAAGCTTTAAGAATGCAGCTTTGCTTACAGTCCATCCATACCAAAATATAGCTAATTGTACACCTAGCATTAAAGCTTAAGAGCTCACATCAGACGTGGTCCCACGTTTGTTTTCATACTGAATTTTAGAAAGACAGGCTAAGGTTTCAGTGACCCTATTGAAAGCAACACGGTCCAACATTATTTGTCAGAGCATGATTTTTAATTATTATTTTCTTTTAGCTATTATTTTTTGAAATGAGAAGCAGCTACTTGTCTCCTCTTCCAGATAACCTTTGTTCCAGTGAACACTATTTGTTAACTTTAAGGCTCTTGTTAACTTCCTGCAGCTTTTACCATCTGCACCAATCCACTACTACAAGCGAATCACAATGGACGGCAACAAGCGAATTTATGGTCCGATCATAAGAGAGATCCAAAGGTATGTCTTAAACCTCCGCATTGCACACACTCCAAAGTTTCTGTACATGGATTTTCCTTACTAATCACTTTTTCACGCATCATGCTTCCTTTAAATGCCAGGTTCGAAATTATTAAAAGATTCCTCTCCTTCTAAACTCAAAAGCACCACTGTCTCTCTTGGGTGGAGGGGAAGAATTCTAAGATAATTTACTCTTAGTATTACCAAATGAAATAAACAAGCCTAGTGTCCTTTTCTCTCCCTTTTGCCAATGGACTCTTCCTGCCTCCATTTGAAAAAAATATTTACAGCATCTCTTCTAATTAAAAAAATCTAGGAGGAGACAGGTGTCAAAATAGCACACTATCCTTTCACTATAGTTAAATATAAAGGGACCAATCAAATGGATGTTTTCTGTATTCAATAACTGCAACATCATCAACGTTATCCAAAGGCATAGCATAAAGCACAGAGAAAATTCTACGTGTAAAAGAAAATACCTGCAAGCTGCTTCCTGTGAAGGGCTGTGCAGACTCGGATGTCTCATGCAAGCCAGGTAAAGAAAGCCTAAGTAGGATGCCCAAGATGTCAACTGCATAGCACCAACTGTACTCTAAACACACTCAGAGCCCACTGTTGTGGCAGACAGATGAGTTAACAAGGGGATACTCCCATTATAAGTGAAGATGGGAACTGCTCATCATTCAAGGCCCTTTTCTCAGCTTTCTCTGCAGCCCTGTGCACACACAGACAAGTAGCTTCCAAGAATAAAAGAAATTCAAAGCCTAATGGCCACCAATTTCAAAATCTGGTGACTGAGCATGATGAGGTGTACATATGATTTGAAAGGAATATGATAGTTACATGGAAGCTCTTCATCCTCAGAAACTGCCTTATCTTGCCTACAGTCCATGTACCTCCTCCCACTTGTCCTCAATTCCACATCATTCCCACCGCACGTGTCCAACCAATGCACGTACTTTCCAATCTTATTCCACCTGTGAAAGTTCCTTAACGTCATCAGGAGGACTTTGATTGACTTTACTATACTTTTTCAGACTTGGAAATTCTCTTAACATGCTTACATGGAAATCTGGGCCCAGTTGAACTATCGCTTCTCAAAACTGGATGTTGCTCAGTCTAAATAATTGTCATTTATCTATAGTACTTTGAATCTTCTCTATTTTTATATTGTTTCGGATTACAGTTTGGGATTTTGGGCTTTATAAAGTTAAAAAAAAGCTTCTATTTCTTCTTTAATCTAGTACTTGTTAGCTATTAACACACTTAAAATGCTCAAAGTCCAACCAGTAATTAAAGCCTGTGAATTTAAAAGTGCCATTTAATTTAATACAATTAACCCTTTAGATTTCTTAGGGAACTTTGGAAAGTTTTCATTAATACTGAACCATATTAATATAGAACATAGTTCAGTATTCTTTGAATTTCTCTATTGCAGCATTCAACCCTTCAAGGCAATATACAGCAAAATAAGTCTTCCCCTAAACAATTTCAAGGCCCAAACTTTGGCATCATCCATGTGTGATTTATTCAGGTAATCATCATGCTAATTATAATTGGCTGTATTACCATAGTGAGAGACTAGATCTTGGGCAATGGATGCATCAGTCAGTGATCTTTTCACAGGTCAAGCTCCATCAGCCAAGTTCCCATTTATTACAGAAGTTTTAAGCATTACTACTGTAGGTACAACCAAGTCCATGTTTCAAGTATGTCTTGATAATGGCACATTTTTCGTTCATTGTTAACACAGCAGCAAAGAAATGACAGGAATAGGTTTGAAAAGTGAACTATCAATTCTGTTTTAGCTTCATATTGAAAAGGAGCTGCCTGTGATGGGACAAACTGGTCAAGTTGTACACATTTTCTTAGTGTTTTCAAAGACAGAATTTCACACTGAGAGTTGCAAAAGTTGGGTGTAAATCTCAGTTATGTAAAAATGTGTC
The DNA here is from genome assembly GCA_027560015.1 of Chloroceryle amazona. NCBI lineage: Eukaryota > Metazoa > Chordata > Aves > Coraciiformes > Cerylidae > Chloroceryle > Chloroceryle amazona. The sequence goes on from JANHFX010022280.1 coordinate 122,658, forward strand.
TACTACTGTGGCTTTTTTTGACAGCTTTAAGCAGTGCCAGGCAACAATGGCAGTGAGATTTTGAAATGACTGTTCAATGACTTAAGAGCATAACACTCCTTAGCACTGGCTCAACTAGAGAGTTTCCCTAGATCCCAAATTATTGCTCATGGACAATAACCAGAGGTCTGATATCCCACCAATTCATCCATGGTAGCAAGAATTTAAAACAATTAAAACTCTGTTACAGTAAATAGATATGCTTTATACTCTGTCTTCAAAATGCACAGGTTTTAATCCAATCTATTCTGAATTATAAAAAAATTAAGTTGCAAACTTGGCACTCATTGGTTCAGATTTGGATTTTACTGTGCTTAGTGAGTGGGCTTCCAATCACATCCCTGCAAGCTTCCTGACCAGGCTCCCTGCAGTTATAAATAGTGTAATTACAAAGTAAAATTAATATAACAGAAGTTTAGACTAATTATTCCTTTGTCAACTCTGTAAACAATACAGAGATTTCAGGTCAATCTATCTAGTAAATGCTGCAGAGTTTCATATAAAAATTTATGACAAATGTCAGCCTTTAATTTTCTTTGCTTTCTTGGTTTGCAACTCAAAGGAAGTGTAGCATAGTAAAATGGGTTAGAAAACAGTTTCTACCCTTCTTATACCTGATGAAAAAAAACCAGGAGTGTACCACATGGAAACTCAGGGTGACTAAACAGATTGTCAAATATTAAGAAAAAAAAGAAAAAAGAAAAAAAAAAAGAAACTCTAGCAGTCAGTTTTAATTTTTTCATGGCCATCAGCTTTTCTTGTCCTATTAGTTACAATAATAGCAACAGAGTGTTGAGCAAAATACCAGAAGCTTTCATTAGAACCATTAACATAATTTGATAACTGATGGTATTTGATTTCTGACTTTTGAACTTTGACTTAAAGCTTGGTGTAAGATGTAATCTCACTGATTGGGTGTTTTTTAAAATACGAACACTTCATGTTACATTGCTTTGTTAACTGTAATTAATGTTCACATTTGTCACAAATTATATTATTTAAGAAAGAAGCAATAATGATGAAAGATGTGACAATGTTAAACTCATGTTGTCTTCCCCCAAAATGATTAAGTCATAATTTAAGGATGGCTCAAAATAAATGGCAGTCATGCATGCAGTAACAGATATACACAAACAAGAACTTTTCAATACAGTATTAACCTTTTTTCAATACAGTATTAACCTTTTTTCTTAACTACTAAATCCATCTGTGTCAGATGCTTCAGAGCTATGTTCAGGATGTCCTCCTTCAAGAATATAGAATTCAATTACACAATGCATTCCTGATCCCTAAATACAGAAGCAAAGAGCTTTTTCAGTCCTGTCTCTACTGGTGTGAGGACAGATTTTTCAGAGCCTGATAGAAACTTCCCCTCTGCCCAGTTCTTACAATCATCAAGTTGCTCTGGTCCCTTAGCATTTGGCCACATCAGTGTTAGAGCCTGAGCTAATGCCTCCTGGGAGGACTCTGCAATCTGGTACCTGCACAGGTAAGATGCATCCAGTAAACCTTCAAGCGCAGGGAGCTTTCTCTGGTATCTGGGCTCGAGAAGCTCACGCTTATCAGCAAATCACCCCGTGGATGTGTCCAGGTCAATTACTGCAAGCCACGTTCCTCTTTAGTATGACAACCAAAGGAACGAAATATAAATAAAAGCAGGATGGCTCAGCTTCTGAAAACTATTTATAGTATTAATAAATGGGGACGGAAGCTTTCTAGTAAACTTCCTCAGGTTAAGGACCTGAAGGGGACTTTAATATACAAAATGTCCAATGTGGATGCAGCGAAATTGGCCTGCAATAATCATCATATATAATGTATCGTCTATGTCATATCAGTGGCAATCTCTCCAGGCACTCTCTACAATCACACAGATGCTTTGAATGGACATTTAAGGGATCTTTCTTTAGTAATACAAATCCTACAGCTCTACAGTTGCATTAAAAAAAATATGCAAAGAAACACACTATCTTCTTACAAAGATTCCAGGTTGGTTCACCAGGGCTGTAAAACAATGTTTCAAATTCAGACTCCTTGGCAAAATTGTAACTGTCAGAAATACTCAAAATTTACAAAGCTTTACAGCATATTAATCTGAAACCCTATGAGGGAAGAGAGAAGGTAAAAAAAGGAGCAGGATGATACAGGTTTGTTTTTGGTTTTTTTTTTAGTTCGAGATCACATTTTCAGCTAACTTTGAAAAATATACATAAAAGAATTACGTGATATTGATGCATTAAGATTTATTAAGAAACCTGAGAGTTCAATACCCTGCATACTATTAGAACATATGATGCAGGGCCCTGTGTCAGGGCCCTGTTCAGCACAGTGGTGAAGAGAGCTAGCTCAGCTCTCATCAGGAGTTTACTAGATTAAGATTCATAGATTGTCTATACCTTAAAATACGCAATTAAGTATCATCATCTTAGCTTTCAGCTTTGTTTCGTAACCAAAAAAGCACCAAAGAGCCAGGGCACTGGAATATCTGCTCACCCATCAACTGATTGTTTTCTTGAGTCAGTGTGTATTTGAGCCAGGGGAATGATTTACAGCAGGAGATTAAGATAGTAACAATATCTGTTATTGGACCACTGAGTTACCAGATCTCCATCAAAAACCTGTCAGAAAAAATAAATCTCAAGGGAGCATGGGATGCTCTTCATTACAGGACATCAGGATCCTGAAATAATGTTGTGCTACTAAAATTACAGAAGTAGTATTGTAAAAAAAGTAAACCTGAAGTTGTCACAAAAAAAAAACCAAACAAACCCGAATGGTACTTCTTACCAATATACTGACGCACTCAAAGATACACAGTGTGCCTCTCAAGGATTGTGAAAACCAAACAGAGCATATATTCTGTCCCTAAGTGATAGAAGGCTCTATCACTATTCTACCATGCCAAGGAAAAAGAGGCTATTAAATGTAACGCATAAAATAACATTTAGCAAGGAAATTGGGATAATTACTTCACAAAAAGGACATTCAGTCAAGTTCTAAACCATTGCTCTGAACTGAGAATTACTTAGGCATAAGTTAAATCAAGTAAAACTTCCTAAGTAATCTCTTAAAGAATACCTGAAAATAACACGAGGAACCATCTAATTCATCCTGACATTTTTTTCTTTCCCCTATTGAAAACAGCAAATTTCAGGAGGATTTGACATTACCTTTCTTGTCTGCAAATTCAGTCTATTGCAGGAATATAGATAAATGTGGTTTGGTTCTATGCAAGCTTTGAAAAGAGCATTGAGGTTGGCATGTGCAAATCAGATTAGAAACCAATACCAAAAGTCAAGAACAGACTCTGTCAGGCACTGTATTAACTCAACAGCAAAACAAGGGCCATTAAAGATTTTTGAACTGTAGAGTTTACCATAAAGAAAACCTAGCAGTGAGATGTGTCCAACTATCATATACCTGAAGTAACAACTGCTGCTTGACATATTAAAAAAGGCTAAAATGAAAGACAAGAAAAAGCTCCCATAAGAGTAGTAGAGCACTCCTGAGGAACAACAGATACAGAAAGGAGCATGCTGTCAGATCTATTTTTTCTCCCATGTTATAAAGCCGAGTAGCATATCTTTAAATGCTGCTTATTAGAAGCACAGCGAGTAATTCTCCACCACTTCGCAGAACCAACACTGTAACATATTTCTTGTTTCTTCATTTTGAGTGGCAGAAATTATGTTGCAAACGTAAAAAGAAAGTCTGACAGCTGTTCCTTTTGTGATCCTCTGAGTTGCAGCCCAACGTAATATGAAGCTTCTGGTCAGGTACAGTTTTCTACATGCTATCGTTCTAAGTGTCCCAGTCAGACAAGATGATGGTATCCACATCGGCCAAGTGGCATAGGAGAAATAAAAGTAAATTGTAATAGAGGATTGTCATAGGATCAATGTCCCACACCTTACAATTGAGCATCTTGGCTCTGCTTCAGCATTCATCAGCCAGAACCTATTATCCTATGACAATATTCCATTTTGCTGATATCTGTTCATTATAAAATATATATATTTACAGTATTTGGAAGGTGATTTTTAATGCTGTGAATGCCCTTTTAAAGGAGACTATTTTAACATTATAGATTCCAAATGACTAGTCGAGATATTCAATTCCCTATTTAAATCTTTAAATATACTCAGGAATTCTTTATTTCAATAGACTTTCTAATGCCTGTTCCTTTACTGTTTAAATATATATTACAATGTAAAATGAGAAAGGTGTTCATTAACTCATTGCACTTGGGGAACTCACCTTTTTATGATATTAGTTTCAGTCATTTATCACAACACATTACCAGTAACCAAGAAGGGTGACCATAATATTTATGGTCATCACTGTATTTGAACTTTTCAGGCTTTGAAGAACTCTAAGGAAGTTGGGAATCCCAACATATTAAATTTGAAAATCCCGCCTCTGATAATGGCATAACAGACACATTACATTCTACCTACGCCCACCATATATTCCAAGTCTCAACCTCAATTGATTTCCTCATAAAAAGGCCTTTACAAAAAAATAAAATAAAGGTACATATATTATTGACAGAAGTCTTGTGTTGAGTTTTTTAGGATAAAAAATATCTCAATAGGAAAAACATAGCTTTTTTAATTTTCTTTTTAAGAAAAAAAAAATCCTCACATAGGCAGTGTATTTCAGAATTTCAAGTGATTAAAACAGCGAAGTCTAAAAACTGTGCAGAAAAAAAATATCCAGTAGCATCTGAAACTGAGTACGATATTATCAGTGTCAGCATACTGATGACCCAGATGGTATTTGTATGTTTGAAGTATGACATCTTTACTTCTCTGTCATCCAACACAAGTAATTAACAATAATCAAGTGGGTGTTAATTGGATATAATGGAACAATCTCCAGTCAGCCTGAGCCTACTATTTGCCTCTTACTAGTAATTATGAACACTAAGTACTCACGCTAATCTCCTTCTTCTCACTGAAGCCAAACAGAGGTGCAGTATTTACTCAGCTGATAGCTTGTTTTGTCTGCAATTTAGTCTGTTTTAAGCCAAGAAACTCATAATTTGCAGAGCCGCCACCAGCTGCCAGGATCACACAAAAGAATGCAAGGCCCTAGATGACAGCAATTCAGTATACATCATCCAGGAAAAAAAAAAGGACAATTATTAATTAAACTGACCCATTATAACCACAGTGGCCATAACACCTGGATACATAAATACAGAAAACTATCCATTTGTATAACAGCTGATAAGTTCACATTTCAGATCCATATTTCTTATCCAGAAAAATATGCTGTTTAAACAGAAAACTACCAAGGCTGCTATTCCTTTTCTATGAAAGACTGTAACAACCATTTTGCTGATAGGAAAGTGGTGAACAATCTCAGCCGCATCACTGTAGAATGTGCTTGGCTGTTTGATTACTATTACTGTAGCAAATTTAAAGTATCTTATCAAGAGTGACCATTAGAAACATATTACCAGCCATTAAGCAGATGGTTAGATGTTTTAAAATAGCTTTTACATAGTAATAGAATCCACAATAGTCAGCCTTATTTATGGTTCTATTAAGGGCAAAAAGGAAAAAAAAAATAAAAACAATGAACTTTTTTTTCTTCCCCTGATGAAAGGGGGCATTTTTTCCAGTGGTGTTTCAAGACCAGTATATAACCAATGTATGAATGAGAGAATTCATTACACCAATTAAAGCACACTTAAATGCTATTAAGTTTACCTCTCTTGTAAAAAACAACCTTTCCATCATTGTAAGAATTGGATTGATTCGACAGATCAAAACATGCAAAATGGCAGCACATCAGATTAGGCAAACCAGTTTGGGGGAGAACTTTTCCGATTTACTCATAATCCATCCCAAACTTTGCTTGATTTAAGAGGGATCGAATTGGTCGTGCTGAAACACATTATTTTTTTCTTACGTTACATGTAGACGTCATCACTACGTCAATAAGATGCGCACTGATTCACAGAAATTATACACTACTTGAAATACAATAACTGATTGATGCAGAAGGCCAGAAACATAGACCATTAGGTATCATTATATTATTGATTCCATGTTTAAATTTGGGAAAAATCAACTCTATGCATGATGAGAATTTTGCAATTTTCCTGTGTCAACTCACATCTGCAGTTGGGGCTTCAACTTACACAATTTAGATAGGAAATAGAATTATATGGAGCTTTTAAATCAAACACCACAAAGGAAAGAGCAAAGCAAATCACACTAACACAAATAATACTCAAACATTCTAGAGGCATCTCATAATTCTTTACTGAAAATATCCTGCCTGTGAAATATAGGTAAATTTAGGTGTATCATCTACAATTCTCACAGATAAAAATCAATAATTTGCACCCATCATATCTACCCTTTCCCCAGGAGTGTTACATGCTTAAATCATAATTTCCCTAATGTTTTATTTTCATTTCTTTCAAAACTTACCCCAAAAAATCAACTTTAGATAATTTTTTTCACATTTCTCCCAAACTACATTTATTTGAGTCCAAAATTTTCTTAATTCCTCTCCCAATTTATTCTAGGATTATACGTCCAAAGATTTCTAGTCAACCTTCTGTCATGACCTCTAGAGAAAGATCTAGTAGAGTCTGTCCAGTGAATTCATACCGCTCAAAGATATGTGAAACACTTCTGTGGACTGGGCACACTGTTTAGAGAAGCAGATTTTTTACCATTGCTAAGCACAAGCAAAAAGTGCTACCAGAACAAAGGATTAATTCACAAGAACCAGATTAGTATTCCAGCTACTCTCTATCACACAATCTTCAGGAAAAAAAGAATTAAACAGAGTTGCCATGGTCGCACCAAAATTATTAGACTGGAAGTGACCAGCGTGATTCAAAACTACACAACTTATCTTTCTGGACAGTGTAGTAGATGGTATGGGATCTCCAAAGACTGTGGTGCTCTTTCCATTTCTCCTTTTCTGTCACTGTCACAAGGGGGAATAGGATAAAAGGCAGTGGCGATTAAATACCCCACTCGCTGCCCCACAGCTACAATGGAAGGAAGGGAATGAGCAAAAGGGAAAAGCATTCACTTGAGGGGACAAGAAGTGCAAAAACTTTCTGCACCATTTATATAATTTATTACAGCCTTTTACACGACAAGAGCATTCTGTGATTGTTGGGTTGGTTTCTAAAGAGTGAACGGAGGTGGAGAGATTTCAATTAAGTGACAGTTTGATTTAGGATATGCCCATCTACAGCATCTTATTTTGATTAGTTCTAATGTGAACTAGCTTTACAATAATGCATTTTTCAGTTTGCCAGCTGTTTTGGATCCATCTCTGAAGTGCCTCATTCACCCTATACATGGTAAAGGGTGTTTCATTTGGCACCTACATTCATATTTGGTGCTGCACAGGAGGCACTTCAAAAGTAGACATTTCAATCACAATACTGCATCCATCAGTGAATAGCAACTCAGAAACCTAATTTTTTAATTTTTTTCAGTTTTTTTTTTAAACAGAGCAGTTGCAAGCTTCAGCAATGAAGTAGCTGAAATAAACTCTGCTTTAGCTTCTTCTTTCTCTCTAAAAATATGTCCCCTGGGCAGGGCACACACACACAAAATAATCACAAAAAAAAACCCTCCAATAAAGACTAGGTGCTTTTCTAAACAGCATTTTGGATTGTCAGAGAGAAGAGAAAAATATTTCACAACTGAAAAGCCAAACTGAGTTTAGAACTTAAGGCAGAAGTAACTCTCCATCAAGAGCATCATCATCAGAAAACAATTCTTAGCTCATCAATCCACTGAATCAAAATGCTTGTTAAAGTCACAGTGCATCAATATCCATCAGAAGAACTATATCAAATATCTTTGTGCCATCTATGTCATCCATGATTTAACTTGATATAAATCCTTTAAACAATTCAACTTCAAGATAAAATACAAGACAAAAATATAAATAATACATAATACATAAAATATACTATATAAACTATACAAGTATTTTTTCCCACCTCATCTAAAAAGCTTGTTAAATATATTAAGTGGTTTTCTAGACACCAAAACTGCATTTAGCATACCAGTGACTTTGCTAAAAAAAAAAAACCAAGTATTTCTAGTAGAAGTATCAATTGTCAACAGTTGCCTAAAGATAGAATTTTAAAAGAATCGGAAGAGTTCAAGAAATACTTAAAATTAACCAAATTAGTAAAATACTGAAAACCAGCCATTGTGCTCTACTTTCAAACCAATCAACTGCTACAGTGACAGAATGCACTCTGGAATCTTTTGAGCTTCTAAGGTCCTTACCCCAAAGAGGCACATGGACAAAAAAAAAAAAAGATTATCATTGAAAATAAAGAACACATGTCTAAGGAGATGACACGATAGCAGAAAGCATTCTCCCAGCTAAGCTGCAGTCACATGCCTGTGGACAACCATTTCCTTGGGAACACACACACCTCTCCTCAGTCCCATCAGTCTTGTACCCATAGGAGTTCAGAATCTGCAGAGGAAGTGTAGTGGAAACAGGAATTGAACAGGAGATGAACAGGACATCAGAGACTTCTGCTGCATTTCTACTCAATGTTTCAAGTTGTTCGTTCTTTTACTTCCTCCCACCTTTCTTCTACCCCGAGAAATGAGGGAACAAAACTGTGGTGCAACTGATCAGGCTGAAGCCAGAGACGTACTGTATGAGTGCAATTATGGCCTAATAGGGGTTTCTAGTTTGACCCTAATTTGCAGCTCTAGGAAAGAAGAAAATTTGTGTACCTCTATAGCAAAATTGGGCTCCACACTGTCAGGTGTATTTCGAATGGTTTCAGGATAACAGATTACCCGATAAAGACGAATTCCTGCTTTGGTTTCACTGGATTTGATAACCATAGCACACTTACTATTTTGCAATGACTTCAGGATAAATAGGAAATAGAGAACAAAAAAAAATGTAGGTTCAAAGTAAAGGCTAATTTTTTTTCCTAAATCTTTCCAGGAAAATAAAATTTAAACACATTTTCTTAATATTTCATTCTTTTTTAAACAAAATGAAATGTCATACAGCAAAAATATTTCAAACGTTATTTGTTAAGGGGGAAAAAAAAATCCAAACACCTAAAAAACCAACATAAACAAAGGTTTTCCACATGACATGTTACAATCACGTGCAAAAAATTATTCAATCTTGAAACAAATCACTTTTTCATTCAGAACATAAACCTGAGATTACTGAGAACATCCAAATATCTCAATGTACACTACCATGCCATTTAGATACAAGCTTAAATGCAGACAGATTAAACACAGAAATGAACCATATACATGAACAACTATCCCTCCACCTTGCAAAAACCAAAATCCTGATGTTATTGCTATCCCATTTCAAAGGAACCTGTCAGGGATCTCACTGGCACCACGAAAAGCAACATGAATGGCAGAAATTTTGATTGATGTCACTGCCTGCCTGTCAAGTGAAACAAGCAGGGCCAACCTAATCATGTTAGATTAGCAGATACAGACATGATATAATATTTTTGTGTTATAGATATGCACATAGAGTGTGCCTGCACAGAATCACAGGCAAATAAGCATAGCTTTCAAATAATACCATATATCAGGCAAAGTGTATTATTATCAAACTCTTAAACAATGCCTGTGGGTTTTCAGTGGTTTTTTTTTCCTTTCACTCCTGTAATGTTACTCAAGTAAATTTGATGGATTTTCAAGACTTTGCAGTAGACCTTCCACATATTTTCTGGAGGCTGAAATCATTAGTTTTCTTTCTGCAGTACTAAGAGTCTAGAGTGAAATTGATGCAACCGCCTTTTCTAGATACCAGAGAAACATGCAGATATTAAGTACACAGTCAGACTATCCACTGATAATAAGTTCAATAACTTTTAAGAAGTGATAATATCTGAAGACAACAGACCTCCTTTAAGAAGACAACAGAAAAAGAAATCTGTACAAATGAATGGCTGGTTTAGACATGAAACTGGAATCTGACTACTACTGTCTGATCATTCATCACCAAATCACCTGCTCCATTGATACTCTATTGACTGATAAGTAGAAGAATCTATAAAAAGCATCTCCATACTACCAAAAATGATGCAGATAATCCAGGCCTCAGATTATCTGAGAAAAAGGTATCCTAAGAAGAGCTGAGAATCAAGATACTTGAATATCTCAAAGTATAATAAAAGGACAAAAAAAAAAAAAATCCCATCTCACATCACCCCATAGAAACTTGGACTAACCTCAGGGAAAAAAAGAAAAAACAAAACAAAACAAAACAAAACAAAACAAAAAAAAAAAAACAAACCCAAACCCAAAAAACCCCCCAAACCCAAAAAACCCCCCAAACCCAAAAAACC
>JANHFX010022281.1:0-42908 GCA_027560015.1 Chloroceryle amazona
CTTCTCCAGACTAAACAACCCCAGCTCCCTCAGCCTCTCCTCATAGGACTTGTGTTCAAGTCCCTTCACCAGCCTGGGTAATACTAAATCTGTGTGTAGAGACAATATCTTTTGTTATATTAAGTGATTATAGATGGGAAAATTAGACAAGCTTCTGGGCACAGAAGCCCTTCTTCAGGACCCTAAAAGCCACTTTTTGAATTGCTTCTAAAGAAAAAAATATTAGCACAAACTACCAATATTCTCCTGAATATTAGAGCTCATCTTTGGCCTTTCAGCAAGAGATTAAGTTGGTGTTGGTTTTGCACCACCCATCCTTCAAAGGATCCCATTGCCCCTCAGCAAGTACTGGGGCACTCCCAGAGCCCTGGAGCAGTTGTGTCTCTTAGCCACAGGTCTCCATTCTTCCCCCTGTTACATAGGTGATCCTGGCCTGCCTGACATCATCCTCCTACCTGGCTGGCTTTAAGGTCTTGTTACTTTCAGGCCTCTCCTGTGCCTGACATGGAGATAAGGCCTTCTTTCTGCCCAGGGCCATGGGGAAGCTCCTCAGGCCAGTGTGCAGTGCTCAGCATGAGACTGCAGGGCCACCATCTTCAGTCCATGCTTCTGCAATCATAGTAATAACATTCCTGCATCCAAGACACAGGCAACTTCACCAGGGAAACTCAAATTTTCCACAGTCAGGAGAAAGCCCCATGAGAAAATCAGGTACGAAACCAATGGAAGACGTAAATCTAGGCATGAAAATGTTTGGGATGGAGCATAGATGTGAAGCCAGTTTATATTTCAACTTGCAAGGGTCCCGGAACCTCCCTCCCATGGTGGAGGAATGTTCCCCGGCTGCTCTCTTTCAAATGGGTTCTGCTTCCAGCAGCGAGAACAAATAACCGTTTCAACCAAAGTGACACTGCACTGTACAACATCTCTCTGCAGCCCTCGCCAAAGCACCAGTCACACGCTATTTACCACAAGCTGGAAAATTCACTAAATCTGGCCTATTTTGAGTCAAACGGTGGCATTTTCAGCCCTCGTGAGGACAGCCCTGCCAGCTGCCCTCCCTCTCGCACAATAGGGAGAGGAAAGGGACATCTATCTCCTGTATCCAGGCTGAGAGCAGCCGCGGCAGCGCGCAAGAAGACAGGTGGCTGGTGGGGAGCCACAATGGAAAGGCAATTGCACGGCACCTCTCACGGAGTACAGGCGCGTGTAGGAGGCTGCGAGCAGCCTGAGCCAATTAATTTCCATATTCCCTTTCAGTCAGATCTGGAAACGAAGCGCATTACATTCAGCACAGGACGCTCGGTCCAAGGGGAAGGGAAAAAAAAAAGAAAGGGGTTAAAAAAAAAAATGATTCAGCAATCATCAGATTCAGAGGAGGGGCAGAAGGAATGGGTCTGAAGAGATGAATCAGCATTGGCTTCAGGTGATGGAGGGAAGGAGGCATTTCTGCTCTGCTGATTTGTGCAGCCTGATTGAAGTCAGCCCAGGCACTGGCACTGCATCGGAACAGAAACTGCCTGATAGACTGTGAATGCTGTGAGGGGAAAAATCCAGCAGTCGTGCAGACAACGTCTTTATTAAGTACATTTTGTGACCTCCCAGCTGATTGTACATTTTTTTACTGACTTATAGTAGATGTTATAGATGCTGGGGGGCAGGAGACTATTGTGGGGGGGCAGTTATGCATATGGAGACAGGGTGTGGGGTAGTGAATTTTAAGCAAGGCTGCATGAAATCCATTCACTTAATCTTAAATTACAAGCCACTGGCTGCCAAAGCAATTTTTGAGATGAAAATTCTTCTGATTCACAGATTCCTTTGCTTCTTTTGAGGAACAAATGAGTAAACAAACTATGAAAATGTTATTTGCTTTTTCAGAATTTGCTAGCAGGGAAAGATTAAATTTTTTTCCGTGGCATTTGGCAGGGCCTCCTTTCCCCTCTGTAGCAGGTAGCTAGAAGAATATGATTCCCGGTGAACAGATATCATTTCCAACATTTCTCAACTGTATAGCCAAGAGCCGAGCCTATTGTTTAAAATGTCGCAGGGATGTTAATTAAGGTATGCAAGAGATTACAAAACCTATTCAGGTCCCCTTGAAAGTCCAACAGGAAGCAATGGGCCAATTTGATTTTTTTTTTAGAGGATATATCCGAGGGTTTGGTAATATTCTGAGAGTCCTCACTCAGCCAGGTAAAACCTCTCGGGATTACCCAAGGATTACTCACACAAGTAATTATTGCAGACTCAAATTCTTCTCTGCCCACTCTCTGGCAATCAAGATGTTGTAGGAAGATCATTCTTCAAAGGAGATAAATAGCAAAGCGTGAGTGCTCAAGCAGGTGCTAAGAGGAATTAGACCCTCTGAAAATCGGGCCCTGGGTCTCATGCGAGCACAAGGCACCCAAATGAGTAGGTGGGTTTAGAGATGCTGTCCCTCTGTCTCATTCTGCCTCTGGTCTCACTCCACTGCAAATTGGGAGCCTACAGTTCTAGTTTCATACATGTACAAAGAACAAGTAGTTCAGACCTGAATCTTGCCTGCAACCCTCCCTCCCATCGCATGCAGCAGCCCTCTGAGGGAACAACCGTGTTGTCTTCAGATCAAGAGGATTGGGTTGCTCTTGAAGTGCCATCTCTTTTACCGTGTTCCTCATGCCTCACTCTGACAGTATGAGCTGGGGAGAGGAAGGATGAGCCTGGAGTGATGGTGCTGACCACAGAAGGGGCTTCAGATCTCAGACTCTAGGGGCCTGGACTCAATCCCAGCCTCACAGCACCTGGGGTCAGGGGCACGCAGGACCAGATGCCAGACTGCGACCAAGATTACAGGCATATAGACACATAAGTAGAGAAGGAGCACCTATTCTTCTCTGAAATTTGTTCCTCTGAGAACAGCACGCGTTCCTGCTTCACTTCATGGGGTTGTGATAAGGCCAACAAATGCACCAAAGACTGCGTGGCACTCAGCTGCAGGGCTGCTCAAGTGCCACTGGACCAGGTGATCTTTCACATCAGCATGTGCAGAGGAGAAGAGAGAAGGTGTTAGCCATCAGCATACTCGTTCCCTCACATTAAGGCCCTGTGCCTACCCAGCTCCTGACTTTCTCCATTGAAAGAAAAAAACCGCCACAGTGTTTTGAGAAATAAACATCACAAACTGAGTCTTTACAAGAGACTTTTGTTCATTTGTTTATTTTCTAGATACATTACATGTGCCTGAGACAGTCACACATAGTCATTGTAGTGTAAAATTATTCTCCCAAAGAAATAATTACCAAACAGGTAATGTTCTCTTAATAAATGATATGTACATGATCACACACTTCCCTAAATTTTATTCAACTCAGAAAAAAGCTGTAAAACAAATGTGGCTTCCCTATTTCCTCCTCCCCTTTATTTTGTGAATCAGGACATCCATGCATTATTGAGGCCTGCTCAAAATGGAGCCACCTTTACAGCAGATTCTCTGTATTGAGGATTACATGTGGATTATTGCTGAGAGATCATTCAGAATCGGAGTTAAGCATTTACCCAGAAATCATTTGTAATTCCAGTTGCCCCTTATTTTGGCTAATAACAGTTGTAAGGACAATTGGATCAGCGCTGTGTACCTGTCAGCCGCATTGAAATTCCCCGTACAGTCCCGAATTGTGTGCTGCACGATTACCAAGGGAAGCTCAGCGCTGCGCCTTATCTCTTTTATAAATCCTCTTAATGCAGTTGCTGCCGGATCCCCCGCATACCACTGAATCAGCACCTCCTGTCAGTCACCCGAACGGGGGCTCTGCCTTCGGATGAACTGATTCAGCAGGGCTGGGGACCACCACGCCAGCAGCACTGGCAACCTCCTGGGGGGAAGAAGGATCCACACATGGGGGAATGGGGATGTGGATGCAGGAAAGACAGCATGTAGGAGACAGGAGGAGGGAAAAAGCCAGAGGGCAACAAAAAGGCTACCCACTCTGTTCCTGAGAGGGCCTTGCTGTGCCCCTGGGGCACATAACCTCCTCACAGGAGCAGGAGCTCCACATCCTCTCCTCACTCAGAGTGAAGGGGACAGGCTTCCCAAACAGGGCACGGGACCCAGCTCGCCCACCCACACTGGGGATCCCTTCACCGCAAGGAGGCCACACACTGAGCCTGCTCTTTGAAAAAAAAAAACCCACAACCTTTCCCAAACCACAAAAGAAGGACCACTAAAAGTCTCAAGCCACTGCATCTCCCCACCACAGCAGTGGCTTTTTTTAAACAAATCCCTGCCTGACTAAAAGGAGAAAAAAAAAAAGTGTTCCTTGGGTTTTATCCATTTTGCATGCCCATAAAAGATGAACTTCCCTTTGGAAACAAAATGCACAGAGTTGCGGTTTGAAAGGGGCCTCAATTTGGCTTCGACCGGGTGCAACTAATTGGAGTTGCGAGCACCGGCAGGTGCGAGCAGGCAGCTGAGGGGCCCTCCCCCCAGCCCTGCCTGCTCCCAGCAGAGGGCATGGCCAGGCCTCGCTGGAGACACATCCAAGAGACGTGAGGGATGGAACCACAGCATGTTTGCAGTGTCCGCTTGGCCATTTAATTTCTGAGAGGGTTATAATCAACATCAGCAGGGCTAGAGAAGGTCCTGGAAGGTTCTCTAAGGCTCTAGAAGGTTCCAGAAGGCCCTGGAAGGCTCTGGAAGGCTGAGGGGAACACCCTGGGCCAGGGCAACACTGTGTCTTGCCTGGGAGAGCCCCCCTAGTCTCTCCATGCCCCAGCTGCAGCTACACCCTGTCTGGACCCTGGGTCCTGCCACAGGGCCAACACTGCCACCACGTCAGGAGAGAGAATTGCTGCTGCAGCAAAATCATAAACACCTCCAGTCTTTCCTTGATTTCACCCATTTCACGGCCAAGGAGAGGCTGTCTATAACCTGTATCACCTGCTGGCCTCCTCGCTGTCTGCACTGAGCTCAGCTGAGAGGCCGACATCACCCAGCGGCCACAGCCTCCCAACAGCAGGCAGGTTGGAGCTGGGGTACTGCAGAGGTTTCACCAGGGACTGTGGAAGTCCTGGATATGGTTCCATCCATCACAGGCCTGCAAGGCCCGTCTCCCTCTTAGCCACTGCATCTGACACTTCACTGATGCTGGGTTGTTTGTTTTCTTAGATCAAATGCTAAAGTGAATCTGACCGTGGATGATGGCAGTTCCTCTGTCTGTAACTGGCAGGCCAGAAGCCATGCGTTTGTTCACTGCTGTTCCCAGAACAAGTTCACTCCAGAGAGGAGCTATTTCTCTGCTGATTGCTAGGGTGCTCCTTGCCCTGGCCAAATTCAGTACAGCACAGCAAGAAGAATGTGAAACACACTTTACCAGTATATTTCCTGAAAGCTCATTTTGTCTGCAGTGCTTTTAGCAGAGCAGACAATTACATTTGCCATCTTAATTCTTTCATTCTTTTTACATCTTTTAAGAAGTAACTGAATCACCAAGATAATGCACAGGCTTTCACGAGGGGGATCTATGACCCCATCACTCACACCCTTCTCCTTCCACTCTTACCCATTTGTCCTCTTACTCAAAAGCACAAGGTATGAAATGAAGAGCATGAACCAGTCTGGGCAGGCACTTCAGGTTTTCTGTGCAGTGTCTAGGTGCTCCGAAAGCCAGTGAACTGCAGGAGTGCAGACTGTAAAGGCAAAGTGAGCCAGCTTGATTACCTAGCCAGAGCTCCTGAGTAACACGCACAACAAAGGACATCCCTAAATTCATTCCTGAATGAACCAGAGCGCATCCTGAGGGAGGCAGGGGGGTGGAGGGTTGGGGGAAGAAAATCTAATCCTGATTTAAAGTTGTTGGTGACAGTCCCCACAGTCCTTGGTAATTAGTTCCACTGGTTAATTACCCTCACTGTTAAACATCTGCACCTTATTTGTAGTCAAAATTTGTCTGGCTTCCAACTTTCAGTTGGATCATATTAGAGTTGCGTCAGCTAGATTGAAAAGCCTTCTATTATCACATTTCTGTTCCCCATGTCAGTACTTAGAGACTGTGATCAAGTCATCCTCTCAACTTTGTCTTCGTTAAACTAAACAGATGGAGTGACTTCTCCAGTCTGTCACTTCAAGACACAATTTCCAGTACTTAGTCATTTTGTTCTATGGCCTTTCTTGCATTTGTCCTCACCTCATCCACAACCTTCTTGAACTGTTAGACTCACTCATCTTTTTCAGGGTCAATCCTCTCTAGAGCTGGAGTTCCCAGCAGTCCTAGGATTGTGGTCTATATTCTGTTTCTGGATGTAAGCTCTAGTGTTTGACTACATAGAAAGATATATTTTTGCATTTGTACCCATCTCATTAACTGATCCAGGCCATACTGTCATGGTGACCTATCTATCAGATCCACTCTTCAGATGGTGTTCCCAGTGTTAAGGAGTTTTCCTCATACACAGTGGGGCTAAACATGTCATCTTCCTTTCCCTCTGCTGAACCTTCCCATTGCAGCACTTTGGAAGAACTGAGTCAGGATAGGAACTGGTGTGAGGATGGGACAATCTAGCACTCAGCTCTTGCATCTGCTGAAAACAGAGGCCTTATCTTTGACACTGCAGTCCATAATGCTAGCTGATTTATTTTAATGATAAATTATCCTTAGGGGTGTGGTAGGTTCTGACTTCACCACAGTGTGCAGCAGAGATACCCTGCCTATCTTTAAACAGACTGGGTATCAAAAGTACCACTGCATTGCAAAGCCTAGACAGACCACATGATGCTGTTTCTCAGTGGATCAGCCCATACAGTGGTGGGTGCTATTTCTTCCTGAACAGTGCTCAATGAGGAATCAACATCTCACACAGCTTCCCAGAGAGTGGTAAGCATGCTGCTTATGGCACATAAACTGCTTCAAGGAAGGCCACCAAGAAAAAACTAAACAGACTGTTGTTTTTCTCCCTAAGGGAGGCATGAAGCAGCTTTTCTTGTGCCTGCAGGCAGCACAGAGCTGGGACTGTGACTCCACAGCACAGGCCACTTTTGTTTGCATAACCACGCACAGGACACAGGGGCACATACAGCTCCAAAGCACAGAAAAATGGGGCAGTGCAGGCCGTCCATAGGCACCTGTGCCTGTTTCCTGGCTTAAGGAGCATGACTACTGTGAGATTCCCTTGTGATTCCTGGAGACTGTGCACTGAATCCCAGGCCCACACCACCGGTGAAACCCCACACAGCGTTTCCAGTCCTTAAGCATCTGGTAGGCAGCCAGTGGGAAGCTGAAAATTACCACAGCACCAGCTCTTCTTCTTTCTCTTTCAATACTAAATTGCCTCAGAAGTAACTAAAACTTTGCTTGTCCACTTCAGTGACTTCTGTAGGTGCCACGCAAATGTTGCAGGACAGCAGAAGAAAGTGGCAGGCAGAAGTGTTTCTGTGGCAACTGCCCCCACTGGATTTGCCCATCATGTGCAAATGCCTGAATTACAGGAACACATCCAAACACTGCGAACAAGACCGCTTTCTGAGCATCTTGTTCCTGGGTTGGGGAAACAGCCGTGTTGTAACTGGGGGTATTTTGGGTTTTGCACATGGAGTCTAAATTGTCCTGAGCAAAGCCTTGCGAATATTTAATGAATGGGAGTTTTGCCAGTGACTTCAATGGGTCTATGATTTCACCACGACATCTGTCGCTCATTAGCTACATCAGTATTGATGTAACAGGCTGAAAACCAAGACCTGGACTATGCCAGTTTAGAGTCAGAAGAGGAATGCTGATACCACTATTGGAGGGACAGACAGACACACACAGATACAGTACTTTCATTTTTGGTATAACTGTAACCAGGTTTGGAGGTTGTGGAGCTTTTATTATGCTTAGTAAAAATGATCTTCCCTCACTGAAATAGTTACACTGGTGTAAAACCATTAGAGAAGGAGACCTATTTTTCATGTCCCTGTGATTGGGTTGTACTGCCTAATTCACAAGTGCACCCTAACGTTCATTTCACTAACACTTACAAAGCACTATGAGTAAAATAAAAGTACTATCTTGTTTCACTACTACATGGACTAAGACATTGTACCATGAAATATCATTTTCATATCATTTTCATATATGTTTAAAAAAGCAATGTAAATAACCGATCACAAAGATCTAAGAAAAATTAACCACACACAAAAATCTAGACTAGACTCTGCACAGCTCTGATAAATACCCTAAATATACAGACTTACCAGCAGAAGCCTGGTAAACATTTCAGTTTTGGAAAAAAAAAAAAATGTCTTGGCTTGAAAATAGCTTCTCCTTTCTGCATTTTTTTTTCTCACAGTCCAAATAACAGAGTGAAAAAGAACCCAATCCAATTCCCATAGGTCTCATTAATGAACCTGCAAAGGGAATGTGTTGGAATAGCTGAGGGCTCTCACTCCATTTAAAATGTGTAACAAACCCAAAAATTACTTATCTTCACTGTTCTGAGGATATACAAAGTTTGTGTTCAGAACTGTGCAGCTGGAGATTTCTGGCACAGACTATGTGCTAAATCTTCCAGGCTTCCCACTACATCCCTTTCCAAGCTCTTGATGCAGAGCCAGAGCGAGGTCCTGCCTGCCTGCAGAAGGAGGGGACCTCCGCTATGATTCCTTCCAGGGAGACCACTCATAATCAGGATGTGTTTGGACGCTGGTGCCAGCTGCCCAAGGGGCTGAACTTCCCATCTATTCTCTGTTTCTTAATTGTGCACCCTCCACTCTGGTCGTGCTTTTCCAAAGCAAATTGATGGGGTTTTCCATATCCCTGCTTACTTTAGACATGTGGCTAAGAACTGAGTGGTGTAATGCACTGGTTGTTCTGCCCCGGTGACTATCAGGAAATGCTGGGCCTGAGGCACACTCTGGTTTTCCCCTTGCTGTGGAGACAGTGGGAAGCAGTTGCTGGATGCGGGAGTGCTGCTCAGTGCTTTAGGAACTGCAGCCATGCATTCCCAGGTGTGTGAATTCACAGTCCAGTTAAACCACCCACACATGAGCCTCACCTTTCCTTGCAGCACTGTGAAAAGGTGCAGCCTGAGCTACAGCCTCACTCTCCAGGCTATTGCATTCTTCTGTCTACCAATCTGGCTCTTACATACTATGCAACACCAACATGGCTGATCCAAAATGAGTTATCTGGGTTGGGAATCCTGGCTGAGTACAGCACAAATAGAGGACCAGATGCAAACCTTTACTTTGGGTTCCTGCCATCTCAAATATACATGAGTGGAGCTAATTTTGTTCCAAAGAAAATTAAAATTGTCTGTTTTTTTCCGCCCATGTCCTTTGTATAGTCTGTTTTTGTTTACTGAGAGTGGGATTACTCAGGCTTTTATCTAGGCCTTATTTAGGAAGACCAAGTTGCTAGGTCCCTCCTGCTTCATCAAATCCACTCCCCTGCTCTTGTAGGCAATCATGTCTTACAGTGCCATTCGCAAACTGATCAAGTGCTGTCTAAAACCTAGTTAATTTATTTATTTTATTTTTTTTTTTGTTCCCGCTGCTCATGCTGAAAAGATGCTCCAGAACCTCCTATTTCAGTCATGCCTTTTTGCTCAGCATGGTGGCGACTCCAAATAAGGGAAGGCAGTCCAAAAGGAATAAATAATATTGTGTGGGGAAGAAAAGCAACTAACCTACACATTATCATTAAACAACAGAACGTGACAGGCAGTGTAATGTTTCTGGTTTTGTTGTGAGTCAGGAAGATGAAGGTCATGTGATATCAGCTCTCTCTGCAGCACAATAAACCTTATTAACATTATAAGTTAAAAATAAATATTCAACAATTAAGGGGAAAAAGGGTCACACGTTTGCATCTGCTGGGGATTATTGACAGCAATCTGACATTACCGTCAGCTAAGCCCACTGCTCTATTTTGTCCAGAGTTTCTAAAGCCATTATATAATGATCAGTCTAATAAAGTCTAGATTAGAGGCATTTCTCTTGTGTACAAAGAGATTGGCTTTTTGGTTGCCTTGTGGAAAAGCAACATTATTCTTAGGGAGAGAAAGGGTTAGTTGTCTCTAGCAGAGATCCTGATGAAAAATGTAAACTGTCTGAGGCCATTTCAGACCTCCGGCAATATTTTATGCTAACGGGTTTATGTCTGAATTAACAAAGTTCTCTAACCACTTAGTCTGTTAAAATGCAGTTATTTTTTCCCCCTTGCTAGGAAAGCATGTGCCAACCTAAATTTGGATTGTATTTATTACTGTTTGCAATCACCTGGTGTCAGGGGCAACGTGAATCCTGTGAGTTTATCTGATTTGAGTCTGGAGCATCCAAATGTGCCTTTCAACTTGTTTCTTCATGCTGTGCATGTCTAGAGTGTTTTGCAGTAATACCATAAGCCCCTACAAGTGCATAGAGTGATAGGAAGGAGCAGAGTAAGATACTGTCCCTTGGGTACCACATAGCTTGGAGGAAGGTGCTGAATTTGAATTATCCCATATCCACTGACCCTGTATCAGAAAATGCAAGTTTCCTTTCTTTTCTTCTTTTTTTTTTTTCCTTAAAAAGGAGGGGGGAGGCAGGAGGAGCAGTGCAGTGAATGACACTTAGCTCAAAGATGCTATCAACCCAGGTAGCACTGAGGTGTGACTCCTCTCATGCACCATTTTACAGTTCACATGAAGATTGGCAGCACAGCATTGGCATCTACCAGCTACCACCTGCCACAGACCTGCTGCTGCTCCAAGGCTTGGGACCGCAGAGTGAGGGGTGAAGGACCTTGAGCCAGCTTCAGCTGTGCTGGCTCTGGACCATGGTGGGTGGGTGGCCCTGTACCTGGGCTGCAAGTTCTGGTGTGGTGTCCTCAAAGGCAGGAGTCAGCAGCAGACATGGGGCACTGCACTGATGCAGCTTAGTGAACTGGCCCAGCACGATGCTTTGTATTTCTCTGTTGTTCATTCCCCACTAACTAAAAATCTTCTGAAAACTTCAGTCAGCTGGAACATCCATCCTATTTCTGCTATTTCTTTTAAAAACACAGGGCTGATTTCAACCCTGGGGGATTATCTACACTGGCCCGCAAAATCAGGTTAATACTTTTCAAAAGCTTTGCTTATAAACACTTTTCTTGCCTGAAAGGCAATAGCAGTTTCACTTGGCTACCAGAGGTAGGACTCAACTATTCTTTAAAACTGTTTTGTGTAAAGCATTTTTACAAACCATGTTAAAGAGAGAAGCCAAACCCCATTTGTGTTATCACCTTTGTCAAAGAGATTAAGTTTAGCTCCAGATCATTAGAGAGATGATAAGACATTTTCTCCTCTTGCCAGCTCAAGTCAGGCCTGAGATTTGCACTATGGCTTTTGGGTGAAAAGCCAGTATCAGAAAACTTCAGGCCTGGAAGCAGCTTGCCCAGCTGCACCAAGGGCCTATCCACAAGAGGAGGCTGGCCCTTCCAGCAGGTGTAGAAAAACAGTTTGGCTGGCAAAGGCTTCCGGATAAAAACATATCCCGCTCCATTCTGGGCAGCTGGTGAAACATAGTCCAGTCCCATTTTCTCCAAAAGCTCTGTCTACACTCAGGACATTTTTCAGGTGATGTTCCTGACCACAGCTAGCACCATGACAGCTTCAGGAATGCTGTGAGCCCCGCTGCAATGCCCAAGATCCTCAGTCACTCATCTCAGTGGGAACTGGATGTAGGCAGGACCACTTATCATACAAAGACAGATGGAGTTGGGTGACTTTGGTCAGCCACAGCTGTGAGCACCTTCTTCTAAGCTCTTTGCAAACCAGATGAGGACACAGGAGGGCAGGGAGTCCCATCATTTAGAACAGACCCTATACTTTCTGTTTCTCCACCTCAGAGTTCCTAGGGGTTTTGCTAAGACGAATGCTACTTGGTAGGCAGGGTATAGAATAAAGGCAAATTTTGTGACATTCTGAAGAACAGCCATCATCCAAAAAAGCTTTGGCTTATCTATGTTAACAATGAAGTGATGAACCGGCCACCCTTGTGTGAACCATTTTTACACAATTCTCCACCCACAGGTGCCTCACTATCACTGCTTTTAAGAGCTGTGGCACTGGTTTCCAGGGTTAACTCTCCAGAACAGGGGCAACAGATGCCCAGGTAGGGGCACAAATCCTGCCCAGACTTAAATGCATAATATATGTCTGTAGGCTTCTGTGTCCTATGGGAGTTAAGAGTCAGACATGTAGAAGCATATGGACCTTAGTTTGGGTCATTAGCAAATTCTGGCTATGCCTTTTAAACCCTAGTAGATTATGATGTGTCATGAAATACCTAATTACATACCCTGTTTAATTTTACTTTCTGTCTCCTATACAAATGCACATCTGTAGTGTAAGGTTCTGTGCCACTGTACAAAATTCATGAGGACTCAGTGACAATGGTCTGACATACTGTGGCTGAGGGCCTGGAGTCACCAGGCTGAGCACTGCTCTTTCCATGTGGCAGCACGGAGAGCTAAAAGACCGAGGCGGGATCCAACTGTGCTGCTGTCATGTGCCATGTGGGTGACTTTTTGATTGCTTTTGATTCCATCCCTTATGGAAGGAGATAACATTTGGTTTATTTTCCTTGAAGGAAGGGTACATATTTGCCTTGATACTTCTAAAGAATTAAGACCTCCTTCATGTGCCAATTAGCTTTTAGTGCATTTAGACTATGCCTATGTCACACTTCTCTATAGTGCTTTTACATCTAGGAAGAAATATAGGTTGAGTTTGTGTCTGGAGACTGGATGTGCCCAGGGATCCTTCCCCTCAACTCTGACAAGTTTCTCTCTCCTTTGACTGACAGCCCAGACCCTGTGCAGGGTACTAGCCACCAGCAATTAGTACTGGAGTCCCAAGGGGCTTCAAAGCAGTGACAGAAGAGGTGCATTTACAGAGCAAAAGGTGGCTTTTTTAAAAATTATGCAAAATTCATTCAGTATTTACATATTCAAGCATGCCTTTTTTTCCTTTGCTGTATGCCAGAAAGGTGTCCTAGTCAGTGCTAGTCAGCAGAAAAACATCTTCCTCCCCTACCCTTCTGATACTTGCTCTCCACCTAAGATGCCCTGCTTTAGAAGGACACATTATTTCATTTAGATCAGTGATGCTTTGCTATTAGCCGCTTACCTTGAAATCACTCTTACAGCAGGTGAAAGTAAAAGGCAACTCTAACTATTTACTTACAACTGCCAAAACAGAACACACAGTTTAAAAAAAAATGCGTGCATATAAATGCTCAAGTTTTTCTGTAGCCATTCCATTAGGTCAAGAGAGATACAAAGCTTCCCATTAAAATATATTCACTTCTTTTTCTCCAAATGCTTAATTACCTTTAAATGTTTCAAAAGGCAGTCTTGCTGCTCTTCCAGTGAAAACAAGCACTTCTATTCAGAGATGCAAATGTCAATGCACTACACTAATGTGTCGCATCCTGTTCTCGACTTGACTAAATCAGCAACTCCTTCACTCGGTGAGGGTTAAAACCTCCCCCACCCCCCCAAAAAAATAAATAAATTATGCACTGTGACTCATTTTCACTGAAAGCATGTCTGTCCTTTTAAATGGTATATTTTATTTCACTCCAAACCTTGGCCAACACACTTACTACAAGCATCTGCTAGGGACGAACATGGGTGGTTTATTAATCACTTCTGACTAGGACTAGACACTGCAAACATTGATGTGCATGATGACAAAGGGATGTAGAGGTTCCACACTGACATATCCTCTGACCTCTCAGGACTACAGGAACAGTATCATTTCCTACTTGCTCCAAGCTCAGACCCCCAGGTTCCTGCCTGCCTCCAACTCCCTGCCAGTAAGAGAAGAGTGAGCAAGTGATGCATGGGAAAGCTGCACTGAAAGACTGTTGTCCATTTGCAGGGTAGGTGCTTGGCTATCAGGAAGGTAGACAAGGCATACGAGAAGGGGAAAAAAAGAAGAGCAGTAAGTACCAAAGAGGATGGTGCTTGTTCTTTAGGCTGCCTTCAAGATGCCTATTCTAGCTAAGACTGAATCCCCTTGGTTAGTGGGGATCTGTGAGCTCTGAACACCCTTGTAATTCAGCTTCTCCCCTGTTTTGGAAAGTTACTTATGAGAGTTTTTGTTCCTCTTGGGAGAAGCAGATAGTCCCAAGCTCTCTCTTAGAAGGCTGATTAATTTATTTTCATGCAAAGAAAGGAAAACACCTAATATTAAACAGAATGTTCTCATGTGACATTTAGGAGGGAGTCTAGTAGAAGAAGGCCTGGATCAAGTTACTTGGTCATCTTGACACGTTTCCAACTGGCTGACCTTTGTCCTTTAGAAACTTACTCTACCCATTTTCTCTAGGCCTGTGTTCAGCATGAAAGTACTCCATGAAAGCTGCTAATCCCCTCCCCAAAATGCTAAAGGCCTCTCCACAAATTTTCTTTCACTCATAGCAAACTTCCTCCCAGTGAAGACACATATCCTAACCTGACCATCCACCAACCCCTTCATTCTGCCTACACCTGCCAGTTACAAGCATAATAGGGCTGCCTTGCCAGATGCCCTCACAATTTATTATGTTTTTGAGAATCACAACGTTTTTTAAAAGCCCCTCTCAAGTTCGATGGAAGAATCAGCAGCTATCTGCAACCCTGGCACAGGCAAAGGTGCTTGCCAGGGCAAGGCTGTCTAGCCAACATGCATAAAATTGCAAGAGACTCTCCAAAACCTCGCATCAGAGACAAATTAATTTGCTGTATTCTTCTCCAAGGTCATTTTTTAAATTGCCTGCTGGAGGGAGACCTTGCTAGCAAGTCACTCTCATCTCCTGCCAAAACCAAAGCTCCATGTTTTCTTTTAGTGGTTCCTCACTGAAAGGCAGTAGAAATTACACCCTTTTATGTGAGGCTACCATGCTCAGCTTTCTCAGGCCCAAATTAACCAAGCTTGTGGAGCCTGAATAGATCCGCCATGGAATCAGGAGTACTGCATGCAGATGCAGGAGTTCCTCTGTGTGCAACACAGCTCAGGCTCAGCATTCCCGTCTCTTCCCTGGTCAGATGAATGCAACAAGGACCATTTATGAGCCACCTGTTACAATTGCTCAGTGAGGGGAAAAACAGAGTTTCTTCTCATGGATAAAATTCACATCTCCTCTGGCCTTTCTCTACATAAAAGCTGTTTTGAAAGACAACTTCTTGATTTGGAATGATGAGATGTCATCAAACAGCACATTTATGTATCGCTGAAGGATTTTTTAATGTAATATGCACCTTCAACAGGACCATCAGCCCCATGACACAGTGCAATTAACTCCGTCTGTTGTCCTGAATCTCTTCACTCTTACAATGATTTTCCAGCTGTGTTCCCTTAGTGACTGTAACAGTTCTCCCCAGTTTGCACCAGGAAGAGAAAGACACAAAGTTATCCTTTTCAAAAAGAAAGGAAGGGTATTTCTAGCAAAATGTAGCACAACATGATCTTAATCCTAGGGACAACTTTAAGGGAGCCCTCATTATGTGTTCATGATGCTCCTAAAACCACAGCTTCCTTCTTCACCTAGGGCCGCAAAGGAATGATGTTAAAAGCTAAATACTATATTTCCTGATGTTACCTCTGGCTATTTGGCCTCCCTGTAGAAGAAGGACAGTGGGTTCACCACTGAGTAAGAGGGTGAGAGCTGGTTTAGCAAGCCATGGACAATTTTTCCATCTCCTAGTGTAATGTAGCATGTTGGAGTTTCATCCAATCTATGCACTGAATTCCATGCCCATGACCTCTTTGCTTTTCCTGTATGCTTCTATCACAGTAAGCCAGGTATCAACAGGTAGGCCAGAAGTGAGCAATTCCCCTGTGCATGTGCTTCAGGAAGAATCTAATCCCTGCTCTAGCCCGAAAAAGCTTTCAGTAAAAAACATCCAGCAACAGAAAAATACAGGCAAATCTGAGCATGAGAAGAAAGATGAGACAAAATTCCCGTAACAGGCCATCTACTTCTCACACCCACTGCTCCTTAGACAGGAAACCTCTTAAAAGACCTCTGCCAATTCTGGCTCTTTGAGGCTCCGTAGATGTACGTATATGCGTGTGAAGAAGAGAGAGAGAGGAGAGGCATGTCAAAGTGTTGCTTTCTCTCTACTGACAGTTGCAGACAGACCCAACACTTAAAGCATGAGATAGCATCGCGCCCGATTTACATCAAAGCTACTGCTACCTCTTCTTTGCAAAGAGAAAAAAAAAAAAAAAGCCAGAATCCATTTCAGTTACTTAATTCTCAGCTGTCGGTGCAGCAGAAAGCAGCATTCCTACCAAGGATAATTGTGTCTGGAGAACACCTACACAGTCATCTGTAAGTACTTACTGTTCAAAATGACCCTCCGTTTTATGAGCTCTTCTTACTCGCAAGGCCCTCTCTCCTATTGCTGGTAGCAGGTGTATTTACAGCCTTCTGCACCTTCCTTCTATGTTTTGATCATGTTACTGCACAATTCCTAGACCTCCCTAAGATTCTTAGCGCTAGCAAAGACCTATTCCCATTCAAGGGATGGTGAACATCCCACATCTGTTTATGTTACAACAATGATGCTACTTTACCAGTTTTTAAGCCTCGAGGAGAGGCGGGATGCTGGACCACTGCACTGTACGTTCTTCCCCTCACATGTGACATCTGAGCTCATAATAAGTTAACCTGTACATTCCTGTGCCTTCACTGTTGTAACATTGATACTAGTTTTCTAGGCCATGGAGGGAGAGTACAACTTTCTCCTTTTCAAAAAGAGCAGGTTTTCTTGGTACATTTCCATAAAGCCCAATGCATTATGCATTATCTCATTCAAAGGTAAATAGTGGATACACACATGGATGAAAGATTAAATCCTGGAAATTCTAAACAATTGGCAGGAGGCATAACCATGGCAAATTGATTCTGTTCCCCCTCTACAAAAAAAGAAATGAAAGAATATTTGTGCATTTTTTAAATTACACATAAGATTTAAAGACATTTGGGCGTTGATTTCTTTGATTTGTTTTTTAATATTTTTTTAATGAAAGTACACAGTGATTATTGGAAAGTTCCTTGAGTTCAAAAGATTATTTTAAAACAAAACCTCTGGCAACCTTTCTGATTGCTCCTCTACAGTATTATGGGCCTAAGCACCTGAATAACAGTGCCTGCATCTAACACAGCAATGATGGGCAGAGGCAAACAGAGCCACAGAGCACTCCATGCAGAAAAGAAAAAAAAAACCTTAAAGAAAATTGTATTGCCCTGAAGAAAAAAGGTTAATTTAAATATGTAGGTGGTCTTGCTTGATTGGTTGGTTTTATGTCAACCCTGACCCTACAGTAACCCCAGTCGTGTTGATCAAAGGGATTATGCTACAGGCTCCAGGGCTGAGTTTGTAGTCTATAAGACTTTGCTGTATGTCTATGTATTGCCTCTCATAGATCTGTAGTTTGCTATCCAAGGGCCTCAGCGAGCAGCCTTGTTGTCCTTACTGACCTCCATTTGGACATAAAGCAGTTTAAGTTGTTGATGTACAGTATGACCACTGAAGTCTTTTTTTTCCATCCTGTGTCCCAGCCTGACAGCAGGAAAAGCAGTGAGGGACAGCACCATCCCCAGAGAAGGTAAGGGGCTCTGAGAACACTAGGCTCTGAGCACACCAGGTACTGCTGTACCTGCACAGGTTTGATGCCAAAGTTGATCAAGCACGCAGCTTCAGCAAATCTCTGCTCCTCCTCTACCCAGAACATTTAGTGCACACAGTGCACAGCAATAAGAGCAGGCATGATAGAGAAACCTCGCTGCTGCTGCCGTTGCTGCCTGTGTTGGCCAGTATGGTAGCAATTCTATTTTACAGCCACTGGGGCCAGACAAGCCTCTTTTTTTCTATTCCTGTTCATTCCTTATTACACCCAATTGTACGTGAACATGCATGTGTACATATGAGATCGTGTTGGCTGGAACAGGGTGAGGATCGTGCCTGTCAGAACAAAAGCGCAGCCTCCGCACTAGCCTTCACATCCATTACTGTTAGCTAAGGACCACTTTGCTTTCCCCCAGGCAAATGGGTGCTCTTGCACAGTGGCCTGGCCATCTGCAGTCTAATTCACTCTGCATCTCACTTGATGATGTCCCTCCCTTCTCTAAATTCAAAGAGCTATGAAGCAGTGTGGTATCTTTACCAAGTTCTAGGTAACGGATCACAGGAGCTTATTTTGTAGGCTAAGACAGATTGAAACCGTCCCATCCCTCCCTTCATTTACAGCTACATGTATTTTTTTCTACTTCATACTGGTGGTAGCATCTGAGTGGCCTAGCAGGAAACTAGAAGATGGAACTCATCTGGAAACCAAACATTTTTTACTGAAACATAACCTATTTCCAGACAACCGTTGATGCTTATTCACCCCCATGGTCTCCCATGATGTCTCATCTCCACAGGCTAGTACCTGTGCCCTTGTCTTCTGTGTATCACACCTCAGTGACACTGCTGATGCATTTGATAGACAGCCATGGCTCTGTACATCTCCAGACAGCCCAAATACTGATTCAGTGGTGTTACCCTGGAAGGATTAGTCAGGCCCTGTCTAGACAAGGGAGCAATCCAACACACTCACATTACTATAATGCCACTGCTAATAGAACATTACCTCTACTGAGGATAGATTCATGGTCTAACTGTACCTCAAGGCCTTTGGAAGTGCTTGAAGAGGACATATAGTTCCTCTAGCCCCATTTAACAACACAGAGAACTCTCTAGTTGTACGTCTTGATGCTGCAGGATTTAAATAACATCTCTACTGCTTCATCCCACCTTTGTAAAGCAGATAACGAACACAAACTCACAACCTCAGTTTTCCCTCTTGCTGAGGTTACCTGTCTATACTCCACAGCCCTGAAGTCCGAGCAGGAAGGAGGACTGTGTCTATAATTGCATTCCTCCAACAAGAGGGGATGTGCAGGGTGGTGTAAAACCCACCAGCTGACACTGTTTGCAATCACAGGCATATTTTCTCATGACAAGGCTCAGGATGCTTTCTACTCCTTGAAAGTTCCTCAGTGGATGAGGAAGTGGCTAGAAGGTCTCACTCAAAGAGTTGCAGTCAACAGCTCTATGTCCAGGTGGAGACCCATAACAAGCGCGGTTCCTCAGGGGTATGTTCTGTGTCCAGTGCTGTTTGACATCTTTGTCAACCACACAAGACAACAGCATCAAGTGCACCATCAACAAGCTTGCTGATGACACCAAGCTGTGTGGTGTAGTGGACTCACTTGAGAGAAGGGATGCCATCCAGAACAACCTTGACAGAAACGGGCCAGTACAAACTGCATGAGGTTCAACAAGTCAAACTACAAGGTCCTGCATCTGGATCAGGCCAATCCCAGGCACAATTACAGACTGGGTACAGGGTGGGTTCAGAGTAGCCCTGAAGAGTAGGACTTGGGGGTGTGATTGATGAGAAGCTCAACATGAGCCAGCAGTGCACTCATGCAGTCCAGAAGGCCAACTATACCTAGGATGGACCAAGAGGAGTGTGGCCAGCAGATCAAGAGAGCTGATTCTCTCCCTTCACTCTGATCTTGTGAGACCCCACCTCGAATACTGCATCCAGTTCTGGTGTCCCCATCACAAGAGGGACATAGATCTGTTGGAATAAGTCCAGACGAGGGCCACAAAGATAATCCAGGGGCTGGAGCACCTCTGCTATGACAATAGGCTGAGGGAGCTGGGATTATTCAGATGGAGAGAAGGCTCCAGGGGAACCTTATAACTGCCTTCCAATACCTGAAGGGATCCTACAGAAAGGCTGGAGAGGCACTCTTCATGAGACTGTTCAGTGGCAGGACAAGGGGAAAAGGTTTTAAACTGAAGGAGAATAGATTAAGACTGTTTCTTAGGAATAAGTTCTTCGGTACGAGGGTGGCGAGACTCCAGAATAGATGGCCCAGAGAAGCTGTAGATGCCCCCTCCCTGAAGGTGTTCAAGACCAGGTTGGACGAGGCCTTGAGCAACCTAGTCTAGTTGAGAGGCATCCCTGCCCATGGTGGGGAGGTTGGATCGGGTGATCTCTGAGGTCCCTTCCAACCTCAGCCATTCTATGATGCTGTGAAAGTTCACTTGTTCACTCTTTCCCAGGCCCAGCCTCACATACATACACACACACGCACACACAAACATGCCCAGTGAGCTACCCTTCTCTCTCCAGGGAAGACTGGAAAGAGACACTGTCAGGGAAACAACCACCCGAAGAACCCACTGCCATTTGACATTTATTTTTGTTTCAGCAGGTGAGTTTTCTGTTGTAGCAGAGCATCTCACCACTCAGATTTTGACCTCTCTCAGTTCTTCTTGTCCATGTTGGACATGGACACCAGTAGTCACAGTTCTGAGTTCAGTGAAGAAAGTCAGAGAAGAACTCTTTTTTTTCTCTTTCATTTTTCAATCTTGCAGTTGCCAGCAAGGCCTTGTACAGCCCTCTTGTTGAACTCTTACAAATACAGAGTTTGAACTTTCTTGGGCCTTTACTACCTAATTAGAGCTGGGAAATTGGTTACAATTCAGCAACAAGAGTGTGTTCCTCACAAGTTTTCCTGTACACCATTGCAATTGTGTCAGGACTCAATGCAGTCCCACCAGTATTTGGGTTTCATCTGCCATTCCCAGAGGATTTCATTACTCCTCGAGACATTTTTTTTCCTACCAAGATTTCACATTGTCAGATAAATTCCTCCATTGCCTGTGAGCATTAGAGCTTTCCTGTCCTGCAGCTATTGGATGTAAAGTGGCAGAGTGGTGGGGTCTGTCTGGTTGTTTTATTGTCACTATGTTCAGGAGAATTTTTTTTAGTCAGTATTCTTCTCATTGAAAAATGCTTTTTCCATTGTCCTGAAACGATTGTTGAATTCAGTGTGGACTTACCAAATTGCTTTCCTGGAAAAAAATGTCAGGATTATATTCACAAAGCTGAGAGGAAGACAGCCACTTTTTATTCACTCATAAAGGATGTGGGAGTCCTGGGTTTAATTTCCTCCTCTGCCTGGGGGAACTTGAACCAGCATCACTTATCTCTCAGGAGAATACCATAAGGTTGTTCTGTGCTGCATACTAAGGTGGGTTGTTCTCACTCCCCTCTAGTGATGTGTCCTAGTCTGTGCAGGTCTTTCTAGACCCTCAGCTGAGCCTCTCACTTGGAAATGGCTCACCTGGCTTCCCCAGTCTGTGCTAATGAGTATTGGACTATTAAGGAACATGAAAGTGCTGTCGACTGAGCGGTCTTGCCTCCACCAGGATCCCTCTGGCTGTGGCACTCTCCTGGGAAATCAGAAGGACAGATAGAGCAGTAGAAGAGGGCATTGCACGTCCTGCACAAGCACTACATCAGGCAGACCCATATACTAAGGCTCATAAGCTATAAAAATACAGCTCAGTCTGCTAAAGAAAATTACTTGCACAGTCAGCACAAGTTAAAGATAGGAAGACAAAATAAGTTCAAACAGAAAGTCTTCCTCATACCACCCAAAGCCTGTGCTGAGGTCAGGGCTGAAAATACCAGATGAATGCCAAAATCAGTGGACCAAAACTGGTGTGCCAGGAGCTAAACCTGGCTGGTGGCTGCTGGCACATTCATCATCTTCTGGAGTCATTCATTTTAATAATGATGACAGGACTGGTGGGCAGAAAGTAGAAAACCTGACATCATTGCCAACTTTGAAACCTAAATTAACACTGTGACATTGTTGGCACTTAATCACCTGATCTAATCAGACCTTCTAGGCAGTTTCTGTCCAGGAGACACACAGATAGCTCCATCAGCTTCAACTCAGTCCTCAAAACCCATGTGACAGCTGAGGTTTGGGGTCCTGATGTCACCCCTTTCTTGGTTTCTTTGCTACTTCCTCACATGCTCTCTCCTTGTTCTCTCTCCAGCTTCTGTTCAGCCAAGCTAGGCTAGACAGGAGGGGTACAGGTTATGCAACACTGATGTGAACGGCTGTCAGGGAGACAGTGTCTGAAAGAGGCAGACATTGGTACAAATTTCCTAGACCTCAGAGGGGCTAAGGCCATGTATTGTGTTTGTCTTTTTCCAGCAGTGAGGCTTCAAGCAAAAGTCAACACCAGAAAACGAAGTCCTGTTTTTCATCTTTGCTGTCCTTTTCTCTCCCTTTTGTGGGTACGTGTGTCTTCAAGTGAGCAGAGTGGAGTCCAAAACTGAGTACTTACAACAGATCCATTCTAGCCCAATGAGTGTTTCTCTTTCCCCAAGAAAAGCTACTGCTATCATAAACTTAAGTAAAAAGCATTGCTATAAAAACTGTTGACAGCTAAGGGAAGAGGAATAATGGGTGCTTTTAACAAGGAAAACCTTACTTAATACTTTTATTTTTCAAGTGCTTAAACTGTTTTTCCTCCTTTTTGTGTATCTTTAATTAAAGGTTAAAAGACTTCTACCGGTGATTTTTTGCCATGGTAACCAAGTAGGTTGAGGTCTCTGAATTCAAAACCCAAAACCTTTTAAAGCGTTCAGCGTTGCATAGTGTCAGGGTTGTGTTAGCATCTTTGACTTGCTGAGCCTACTTCTTCCCCTGAAATGAATATGACTGTGCCCTAACCGACAGGCCACTAGAACAGAGAGGGACAGCCCTCTCACCCCCACACTCCCCCTTTGAATCTAACCCCTTCCTCTCACTTCTCCTTTGGGTGCTTGAATGATTCATTTTGAATTAAATGAAATTTTCAGTATGAAACAAAACTATTTCTTTGCAGTTTGTCGGTGAGAGAAACAAAACCTAACCAAACTCCTCTGTTCCTACTGAGGTGATATTTTCTGCACTTATTCGTACCTTGCTGCTATTTTTAAGAGTGGGACCCAGCTGTATGCCATTCAGAGGCACCACAAAGACTCCAGCAGCAGAATATGCATCATAGTATCTTCTAGTTAGTTAGCAGCAATGACTGGCAAAGTCATTTTTGCACTGCGCACTGTCTGTATCAATGCACGTGTGTGTATTTATTATATTAGTCACCTCAGCTACTAGAATGACTTGCAATTAAGGTTGCAGTAGTACCTGAAATGTCACATTGCTTGTCTCTGTTCAGAAAGGGGCACTGTCTAACCAGATAAGGCAAAGAAAGACATAAGAGGACATGACCAGACTTATCCTCATAACCACATTAGAGTGGCTAAAAATGCTACCACACCTAGTAGAGAAATATCTTTTAGCTGAGACAGAGTCACTGGCCATTTGCAAGCTCTCGATCTGTTGTATTGCAAAGTAAGATGAGTTTCAGACATGGAGGAAACTAACCTGTGTCTCTGTGCATTTCCAGTAGCCCAAGAGTACCTGCCAATACAGTTCTCACATCTTTCCCGTGTGACAGCCACCTCCAGCTACGGTGGCATTCTGTAGCACGACACACAGCATCATCCAGTGTAGGCTGAGTTTGAATGAGATGCAAGCAAGACAATTAACACAGGAGTACCCACATGGCTGATGTGTTGCGTCAGTTTTGCCTGTAGACAGAGACTGGTGTGAGTTTACATTTATCTCACATGAAATGCAGAGCTGGGACCTGCCCCTCCAGCAGGATGTGGGCAGTTGTCCCTTTCTTGGGCAACCCGGGAATTCCACACTGCCTTCAGAGCAGGTCTTTGTCAGTCACAGCCCAAGGCACCTATGCTTTCCCTGTCTTTGTCTCTCCTGCACATCTTCCATTGCTTTCTCACCAGTAGAACAGTTCTGGTCTTTATTTCCAAAGCCCTTTCCTTCATGTTGCATAGATGAACAATTTGATTTGGTACTGTAAGCTGATAAATCAATGAAATTAAGAAATAATGATAACACAAATAGCTGAATATTGGGATGGATACAGAGTATAAGCAAGACATCCAACTTTCCCCTCGTGCTCTTCTGAACTAACATAGGTGGTCAAACAGTGACGCAAAAAATGAAGCACGGGTGTTTTTTTATAAGACTTGCTCACTTAAATCACCATCTTAAAATTAGAAACAAGTTTCTCCAGAAGAAGAAAAGGCACTGAGCTTATGTTTGCTACTATCCTTTCTTCTTCAAAAGTTTTTCTGTTTTATAAATTACACTCATCACAAATGTTTTCATATTACATCTAGAGAAAAGAACAAAATTATCTGGTTTTAATATTAGTGGACATATTAATTTGGACAGTTTCTCATCTGCCAGATGCTGGAAGAGCTTCTTTCCCTGGAGCTATGTCAAAGTATCCAAGCCAAAGTTTTGGACATTTTTTTTTGAAAGAAGTATTTGTGGTGATTTATGTGCTAGTTCAGGCTGCTGTGTTAGGGTTGGATGAGATACAAATCTCTTTTAAATGTTCTTTTTCCAAAAAAAAAGAAAAATTATCTTGTCTGTTCCCAAAGGCCCACTCTGCAGGGCCCTATGGCCAGCTGCTTTTTTCTTGTTTGCCTTTTTTTTTTTTCTGAAAACAATTCTTTAATTGCTATCTTTCCTAAGCCTCTTAACTTGTATGTCAGTATAAAGTTTTCTGTGGTTGCAGAAGTCCTTATTGGATATCAGTGGTGCTCCATGAAAACACCTGACTAAGTAGGAACCATCTAACCCTTGGGAGTTCTTGACTGCTTACTCCAAGGGCGTAATTAACAAGTGGCAGAACTTGCCATGTGGGTCATGTTTTACAAGATCCCACAGTATCGGTATTGATTATGATTAGATTAGGTTGATGGCAAATGCTTATTTAAGTTATGAGACTTTCAGGCAAATAGTGAATATCCTATCATGAGCACCACCAAGCACATATTGAAAACAAAAAACACTTTAAAATGATAGTTATAATCATAATATATGCAATACCTTGAGGCATGTACATATGCAAGAGCCAGAGCATGCCAGAGAAAAGTCAAATTCCTGTATTTAACACCTCAGAAGCTAAAGGCACAAATGAGTTCACCACACTAACAGGTTATTTTCTATTAAAAAGAACAGCTTATGGAAACCTCTGTTCTGTGCCTTCCTGCCAGCTAATAGCACATATATAGAAGATGGAAGCAAATAGAGCTGGGCTGGCACACCATGTGTTACTGCCTTGACACTGATTCTAAGGAGACTTTCATAAACTTCTACAAGGAAGAATGGTATTTTTCAGTCCCTCAATATATAGGTGGCTTTTTGAATCCTGAAAATTCTATTCAACTCTCAGAAAAAGTATGTTTTATCCAACAAAGATAGAAGCTAAGATGATTTTTCTGCCCATCCCAGGTTGTCCCTTGTCCTCTAGATGTGCTAGAGCATCCAAGACATTTGCACACAGCTGCAGACATGACAGGGACCTAACAAAGACCATGCCTTTGCAAAGATGCAGCTGAAGGGAATCCTGAAGTATCTCATATATCTCTTGTTGCCTAAGGTCAGGCAGCTGAATCTCACCCATGTTTTATTTTCATTTATCACTTGAATTTTTTTATGTCTTCCAAACCTTTTTTATCTCCTCCCCTGTCTTACACTTACTTCTTTGAAGTAACAGTAGCAAAGTGAGAAAAGACTAACAGGAGGACAGATAAAGAAGAAAAGAAAAATGCAACAATGTGAGCATTTCTTAGTTTTAAAAAGTCCAAACAAAAGGAATCAGAACTGTGAAAAGCTTTACAAGACATTTACCTTGGTCTGAAGCAACTTTCGGTTTTGCCCAGTCCACTCTACCTACTGATAGCTGAAAAACCCTCCACCTCATCTGCAAATGCTCTTGTCTCAAGTATATATAACTGGCAGATTGATTCAAAAGCCTTGTGCCACAGGCGATCAGATGATGGAAACAATGCAGTGAAGCTTCTCACAGTGTCAACCCAGGTTAGAGCCTCCTGCATGGTCTGAAAGACAAGTTAGAAGGCCAAGAATGGTGATCCTGTTGCTGACCTCCTGAATGGCCTCGATTGCCACGCTTCATCGTCACTGGGATAGCTGGAAAGAGTAATGAACTCCAGTGCAGTGTCATGAAGATTCATGTCAGGTATTATAACTGTAAGTGTTCTTAGCTACCTGCAAGAATTATTTCAAAACCTCATCCAAGAGAAGAGCTGGATTTACTGGCAAATGAGCATAGAAAATGAGAGTAGAA
This sequence comes from Chloroceryle amazona, assembly GCA_027560015.1. Lineage (NCBI taxonomy): Eukaryota > Metazoa > Chordata > Aves > Coraciiformes > Cerylidae > Chloroceryle > Chloroceryle amazona. The sequence continues at coordinate 26,064 of JANHFX010022281.1, forward strand.
ATTGCCCTTCTAGCAGGAGAGACAGCAGATCTTCAGACTGTGAAGTCTGTGGGTGTTTGTGTGTGTTTGTGTATGTATGTGTGCAGTAGGGGAAGAAGCAATAATTTACTGCTTTCCAAAAAGCAGCAGATGGATCTAACTCCCTTGGTATTGTAAGTGCTTGATCCTAGAGTTCTTGATCAGACTCAGATTCAGAGTTGATTTGACTCTTTTCAGCCAGGGCTCAGTAAGATGCTACAGCCACCGTCAGACCTACCCCTGGATGTAAGCTCTGGAGAAACAGTGGGGCTCTGTGGTGGAGGTTCTGGGGCTCACCACTGGCCAAGGCCTGTGTGCCTCTTCCTAGGAAGGCTCCAAGAGAAGTTACCATACTGCTTTGAGACCATGGAAGAAGAAAGAAGCTGGGCTCCCACTAGCCTTTCAAACCTGGGCATGTCCTAAAACACAACAAGCTCCAGAAAGCACACATGTGAATTTCTCTCAGGTATGGAAAGCTGTGTTATGAACCTTCTGATGCTGCTTTCATATTATGCCTTTATTTTTTTTCCTTTGAGGTTTTATCTTCACCTGGGCGAAAGGTACTGCCAAGTCTCAGGTGTTCTGACATTACAGTTGCCTAGCTTTGATGGCAGTACCTTCGCCCTGACAAACCCAACACTGAGGGCCCCACTCAGCCCTTTAGGCAGACATGTAAAAGCCCTCTGACGGCTGCATATTTGGCAACTGAAATGTAATGGGAGAGTCTGAGAAATAAAGGCTCTGTGGCCCTCATGCAGATAACAGGTCAACTGTTAAAGGCAACATGGTGACCTCATCAGCTTTGAAGACCTTGGCAGGTAGGAAATTACAGGAATTTGGCACTTATCTCTACAATAATCACCTTCCTCACTCAACTCTCCTGTTGTCTTGCCCAGCTCTCACAGACACATGGATCCAGGTGGAGCAGAGTGGGCAGCTGCATTTCTTCCTAAAATTTCCAGCCAGTACAGCCTTTTGGGTTGGTAGCAATTCCACCTTCACTGGTGCCCTCATACTGTGTGCAACCCAGGATGAAGCAGGGACAATACAGACCCAGGAGTGCCATGATCTGTGCAGCTGCAGCCAGACATGGACTGCTGATACTGCTCAGGATAAAGGCAAAACAGCACAGCCACTCTTCATCAGCATCTTTGTGGTGTAACCCGTAATTCTCCACACATTCTACCAGGCAAATTATCAAAGCAGAGATGTGAGTGTCATCAAAGACTCTCCAGTATCCTTGGGTGATGACGTTCAGGTGTTTTCACGGAATTTACTCAAGCCAAGTTTACAAAAGCAGCAGAGAGCAGTTCAAAACTGAGCACAAAAGAAACACATAAATCAGAGAGTATAGATGGATTCTCTCTTGCCTGCTCTGCTGCAACCAGCAAACTACAGTGAAGGTAGTTTACCATCACTCCTGTCATTACCCAAGAAATGTCTCCACTTCCAATCCTGCAACACTGCTTGTTCTCTCTGGCAGCAGCAGGATCCTCTTTCTTTTCCATCACAGTCTCTTGATGCCAACTATGTCCTGCCACCAAAAGGCTGGGGCCTAGCCCCACCACTGAGGCTCAGGCCAGGGTGAGACATCCATGTGCCAATGCTGCAAGTTCATGCTGGGGCAATTCAGGAGCTTATATTAAAGCAGGCAGGTGTGCAACAACCACAGGACCTCTCCTCTGATGATTACTGACTCTGTCACATCAATGGCAGAAAAGAAGGATGTGCCTCATCTTTGATGCAGCAGCTCACAGCCAAGGTGCTAATCTGTGCTGGAGAAAAAGCACCAGGCACATCTCCCTCACAGCTGCTCACCTGCAGAGGCGATACCCTCCAGCAATGCATCAAGGTGCATACTCTTAGAAATTGTCCCAGTGTGACTTGGCAGGGCTTTATGAGCTAGGGCCCTTTGAGCAAGCCTGAAGAGCCCCATCACAGGCTGGCTGGTCATGACGGCCACCACCAGAGTTGCAGCAGCCTTCCTGCCATGGAGGTGTTCTTGAAAGAGGGTGTTTCACTATGCAATTGTGGATAGCTCATGGCAGGGTGCACCTTTCATCCCTCTGGCAGCACCAAGCATGACAAGGGGAAGCAGAGGTACAGTGCCTAGTTGACCCCTTTTGGCACTCCCCAAGCATTTTATTAATAATAACACAATAAAGAGAGCCAAAAAAGAGCAGACCCTGCAAAACAGTGTAACAGTTACCTGCCAACTGAACCCTAGAAGCAACAACAATAAACACAGTACAAGTAGAAATTATCAAAGACAACTTGGGAGGAAACCACAAGAAATGGCAGTTGAGCCTTATTAGTGCTATAAATCATAGAACTGGTTTCAGTTCCTGCAGCTCCTCACAAGGCATGTGACACTGTCTCTTGCACAGCAAGCAATAGGGGTCTGCACAGCCTGGAGGCACAAAACAAAGCAGGCGGGGAAAAGCATCGCTTTTTACCAAAGTAATTCTTAATTTAATTGTAAATCAAAGGCGGGAGGGGGGATTTCTGACGCTGTCTGTGAGCGATGAAGACCAGAACGAGACTTGTTTGAGGTGGGGGAAATGTGGACTTTCTGGGGTTTGGAAACTTCTTTAAGTGTGTGTTCCAGGCAGACATTTTCACAAGGCTATCTGCCTGTTGGTTGGTTTTGTTGATTTAAAGATTTGCCACCTCTGTGCTCGGCATTTGCCCAATTGTCCTTAAGCCCATTGTACATCTTGAAGGTTTTTTCTCCTGGGGTGATTTTGACAACGTGAGCTACAATGTTTGATTCTTCCTGTGACTCTCCTCTGAAGTGGAAGGGGCAGAGGGAAGGGCTAGTCCACTTTACCTCTAATTTTAACAGCATTTGAAGCTTCTTGAAGCACACAATAATTTTTTTACCTGTGACCCTCCCATCACCAGCCAGTGATGTGCATTATTGATTATCCTTCTTTTCCTGCATAGAAAATTAATTCTATACTGAATTCTCTCAGCAGGACTTTAGACTCACCAATAACCACTGTTATCTACCTTGTTCAGTGAAGCAATTAACCTAGGAATTAATAATAATCATTACTTATTTTTAGTATTATTCAAGAGCCAGAAATGTGCTCAGCATGGTAAGAGACCAAAGATGGAGACTGTCATGGCCTCAAGACAAATGTTTTCACCCTAGAAATACCTGCCACTAAGGAAAGTTCTAGCTCCCAGGAGTAACTCCAGAGACTTTAAAGGGAGTCCCCAACCCAGAAAGAAATCCCAAGCACTTAAAATGTGGGTTTAAAGCAAGCCTGAAAAACAGCACCCTGATCATTATGTGATGCCCCATGCACTACTGCATCGCAAGGAATACCTAGTAAACACATAACCCCAGTAGGTAGCACAGTGTGAAGCAGCAAAACAAATGACAAAGACTCAGACCAGAGTGCTCTAAGAAGTTCAGTGGAGGAACAAATCAAGCTCTGTATCTCACTGGGTTTGCTTTAAGTTTGAATTACTGTCTTCTCCTGGCCAGTAAGAAGACAAGAGTCACACAAGCCTGATTGCATTTATTTTCTGAAACTAATCCTTAATCATCTCACATGAAATACAGTAAAATCTTTCACATGCTCAGGCTAGGTGAAGGGATCATGTCTGGGACTGCACATGCAGAGAGGAAGCACAACCAGATGCTGAGGTCTGAATACAAGGCACTCATACAGGCATTGCAATATGCACTAACTTGCTTGTGTCCTCCACATGTCTGAAATACCTAATAAATAAGGGGCCATTACTGGAAAAATTATAAATACAAGGCAGTATTTTGGTCCTGTCTTGTGCCATTTCCCTGCAGTAGCACTGAGCATTTGAGGCAGATACTCTCAACCAACTGAGATGTGCTTTGCAATAGCGTAACCTCAGAAGAGAATGCCACAGTGGCTTCAACCTGCCACACAGCCCCTGTTTAGTCCTTGATGCAACCACTTCAGCTAGAGACATCTTAAAAAGGCTAAAGTAACCCACTCCTCCAGTCAGGCAGAGAAACCGTAGGTTCTACATTGCTAGCAGCTGCCCAGAGGGAAAGGCACAGCCCAGATGGACAGCTTCCAGACCACAGGTACCACACACGGCTGGGGCAAAACCAGAAGGTGGTTTATTCACGCTCCTGAGTGTTAAGCGACCATCAGCAAATGGTTCATGAGTGACACTTCTCTGTATTCATTCAGCTGCAGGAGACAGTTTGGTCTGTAGGCTTGTGTGAGGCCAGGGAGAGAAAGATTTGCAGCCTGGCCCTGGCAAGGGACAGCAGCTGACTCTATGGTTTGATGATCACAGACTAAGCCACCTCCTGCCAGACAAAGCTGTCCTAGCCACCCCTGCCTTTTAGCACTTGTTCTCACCCTGAGGTCATCTTCATCTTTGGCTTCACAAGAACTGATTCCTGACACACATTTTCCCTTCATTAATTTTAATCCAGACTAATTCCTTCATTCAGGTCAGTATGTGGCCTCACATGCTCTTACATCCAGCAAGTGAGCACTGGGAAGCGGGACCAGGCAGCCAGCACGAGAGCTTTCTTCTGCTTACTACACAACTGCTTATTGCCACTGTGGCTTTTGGGTTTTGCTTGGGTTTTTCAAAGGAGAACTCTTATGTGGCAGAACATTCAAACTCTGACTCTCTGCTTATGGCTCCAACATGTTCACAGTGATCTTGCGCTCTTCAGTAAGATAACCACATTGTGAACTTTTCTTACACATGGACCAGCCACAGTCTCCGCTAACATGCTTCTGTGTTAAAGGCAGCTTTGTAAAACTTTTAGGGCATATGGAATGAACTCCACAGTCTTACTGGGCACACACCTTATGCTGACTCCAGTGACATGCCAAAACTCTGGGTGTGAAGGTAACCTATCCCATTGTCTGAAGTCCAGGATAGCCTGGACTTCTTGCAGTCTTGCTGTAGGACAGCCTACAGCAGTAGGCTACCTACCTATCAAGTACTGAAACATCTTGTGTGCAGTTGCCGTTGCTGGTGACTGGCAAAGCAAAGAGTAATAGGATACTTGGCTTTGTTCTGACTCAGTCTGGTTGATCTTTTATGTGTGCGACTGCTGATTTCAGTAGCAGTACCTATAAATGTCTGCTTGAAATGACTGTGAATCTCAGGCTTCATCAATCACTATCTCACTCAGGGAACAGGGCTTTGTGCAGTTTCTGAAAATAAGCACATCACACCAAGTGCTACCCAAAAGCACGTCACTTCCTCATCATCTATGAGATCACAAAGCCTCAAAATTAATCTGCTTCTTTCAACTTCATCTGCTGATCCCTCCAGTACCAAGCCAGGAGCCTGGAGGCAGCACTGTGCCAGACCAGCTGCCAGCCTACAAGGGCATTCCAGCAGAGTGAGCATCCAGGAGTCATATGTAGGCTTGCAGGGGCCAGGGAACAGGTGATGCAGGGAGATGTCATTGAGGAGCCACTGCTCCTGACCTGTTCTGCTGCACAGCATGGGAAGTCTCCCTTTAGGATGGAGGAAGCTGCCCCTCTCCCTCCCACACAAGACTGCCACTTGCTGTGTTTCTGTCAGGGGTGGGGGAGTTGGTATGTCACCTCATCACACAACTATTTTAATCTGACAAGAGTTGTGTTTCTTGTCTGAGGATGAGTCAGACAACAGGAAGTGAGGAGAGGCAGATGCAGGTGAAAGTCGAGGAGTCTGACCCTCTCATATAGGATGGTTGCTGGAAAGGAATGATTGAGATGTACTATCCAGTAGCCCTGGACAAAGGAGACATTTGATCCATAATCCCAGCATCCCTTTCATTCTCCAAGCAGTACAATGAAAATATCCACTACACTAAGGACTTTTTTTTGACAATCTTTAGGAGTTTTCAGGAACTTATTTTGAACTTTCATGACTTTCTCATCATTCACATCAGCACTGAAAAATATATTAAAAAAAAAAAAGATAAGAACAGGATGTTTGATTTAGCAGAGCACAAACACACAAACTTAACTAGGGGACTAGGATGCTGGGTTTGTAGTGGTGATGCTGGCTAGGGCTTTGGCATATCACTGACACATCCAGGACTCCATTTTCCAATGGTGTTTGTCTAAGGATGTGAAATACCCAAGACAGAGACAATTTGTGTATGACACCAGTCATCTTGCCAGGTCCAAACAAAACCAATTCCAACATCAGGAAATGGAAATGGCCCTGACACATGATTGTGAGCATGGTCTGTCATGTGTTGATAATGCTTCTATCTCTGCTAGCTCTTCACTGTCCATAGCCTTTGCCTACTGCTGGAAGTTTCCTCCACACAGACTGTCCCCTGCTTCCCTCTGTGCCACACTGACCCAGCTTCCTACTTAAAATCAACTACCATTTCTGCTGTCCTGGGTCCTTCCATCACTGCATTCCCTTCTAAAGTGTAACCAGGCTCCAGATTTTAATACAGCTCTGTTACAGGGAACCAGCATCTGATTAGACCCTCCAAATAGCATTATCTTCCCACCCCTCTCATTACTTAGAGCTATCTGTAGACAATAGATGATCAGATGTGCCCAAGTAAACAGCTGGGGTGAGCACAGGGATAGAAAGCTAACTTAGGAGAAAAGGCACCAAGAGAAAAACAGTGAACTGCACTTTCAAGTTTTGCCAGCATAGCAAAGAGTGTGGGAACAAATTACAACTGTCAGTAAGATACCTCTGGCAATGAAAGCCCCAGTTTCTTAAGGAAACTGGTATAAGTTATACTGGCAAAAGCTGTATCTCCAGTAGAGTTTTGTCAGAAAACCCTTCCCAGGGTAGGCAGAGCCAGGAATATTAAAAGGCAATAATATAGCCCAGCTGTAGGAAGCCTCTTTTCATGGGGAGAAATATTTTCCTGTGACAAGTCTCAAGCAGTTAAACTCCAGAGAGTTTCACAGTACAGGCAGAAGCTTTGTACATCTTCTATATGAATATGTATTTAATTATGGCTCCAATAAAGAACACATTAACATAAATAAAGAGAAGAAATAGAAAGCAGAAAAGGAGGGAGGGGAAAGGTCTGGCTTTCAACCTGTCTCCCTCAGCAGAAGCACTGACTCCTCATCATTCTAGAGAGGTCACAGGGCTGTGTTTAAACATTCCAGTTTACCCATCTGCTCCCAGCAGCTAGGATCAACTTCCTCAGCCCTGCTCATCTGGCTTAGGGGTTCGTACATGTAGGAACATGGTCAGATAACTAGGAACCAGCACAATCAAGAGACTTAATATGCTGAAGAGTGGAAGAAGAAGGAGGTAGTTGCTGGCAGGTTTTTTGAGGCCAGCTGCAGACCCACAGACCCTGAGAAGAAGAAAGTTAGCCACAGGAATCCCTCTGTCCCCATATTTCCAGAGCATTTACATTGGAGGAGCCATCCCTTCAGGTCAGTAGAGCTTTCTTCTGACTGCAGGCACCTGCCACAGGCTCAATGTCTGAGGGCAAAGTAGGTCTCTCTACCTAACCCCAGCCCTTCAGCACTGTGATTCCAGTACAGCCCTTACACAAGGCCTTCCCTCACCTGCTGCCTTTCATGGACATGTCCTTACATGGTAGCTTCTCACTGTTGAATTAACCTTCCACCTCTTTTGCTACCCATGGGCAAGGGAGACAGCACGCATCTCTGTGTTTCAGATCTCCTAAACCCATTCTTCTCCCGCCTGGGACACAGTCCTTCCCACAATGAGAATGCTTTACGTTGCCAAACAATGGAGGGGAAAAAAAAAAAAAAAAAGACAGACAGACAAGAGCAGTGGTGCAGGAGAAGGAAAGATTTGCCTGAAGACGCAGGCAGAAAGCTTCCCCTTCCTCTCCCCCTCCATCCTGCAGTCCCAGCATCTCTAGCAGTGGTTGAATACTACCCCAATGCTAAAAGGCCAAGCAGAAACCAGCTGTGCCCACTTTATTTCTAGGAAGCACTCTCATATGATACTCTGCTCTAGGCAGCCTAAACCAAACCAACTCTTTCAATGCACATGACAATTTGGCATTTCATTTGCTGTAATGGTCTGCTGTCACCACTGGAGTTGACAGGGTTAATACTAAAAGGACTTTTTTCCTTTGAAAACAAAACAAAACAAAACAAAACAAAAAAAAAAAAAAAAAAAAAAAAAAAAAAACCCCCAAACCCAACATATTCTACAGGGAGTAGAAAGTTTTAGCCTCTTGTGGTCAAGGCTGGCTGAGCCTGGTGCCTACATTCAGGGCTGCCTCAACAAGTGCAGAGCTGTTTAATTATTGACAAAGAAGAAAGTCCTCCAACCAGGCTACACTTCTTTTTAGGAAGAAAAAACAACTCTATCCAAACTGGCAGCATTTGAAAGTTTTGCTTCTCTGTATTTCTAACATCAGTGCACATAAAGAAAACACAAGGCCCAGCCTGAACAGTAGCAATGAGTCCTTAATATTCTCTTTGCATAACCCTAACAAATCAGTGCATGATTTAAAAATGTCACTGCACATCTGTGTTTGGTGTGTGTTGCTGCAAAGTGGGGCAGGAGGAGGGGGAACGTGAAGAAGAAAAGCAGTAGAGATCCTGCAAGCTATTTACCTCTCTACTGAATAATATCCCTGGCACATGCTGCAAAGCAGGGATGAGCACTGAAGTCCTGCGTGGCCAGGAGGGTGACTGCAGGAAGGCTCCAGGTCCTGCTGCAGCACCTGGCCTCTGAGAGAGCGTTGGCCCCCGGGGCTGGTATGGGCTGTCAGTAAACTCTGCAGCTTCACGTGCAGCAGATGTATATCTGTGAAATCTTGCCTTTCTGTGGGTTTACAGCAGTAACGGCTATGGTTTGCTCTGAAGGGTGCTCAAAATTAATCTTCTAATTCTTTTGGTGGCAAAAGAGAAGCTCCAGGGGTTTTTCCAGCAAATCTACTGCATTTATTGCTTTAATGAGGAGGCATGGGGTCTGCTCTCTCCATACATCCCCAGATGACAATTCATAGCCCATTAAATAGCACTTCTACAGATAGTAACTGACTCTGAATGAGACCTGGCTTGCCAGAAAAGACAGAAGCAGACGCAGCTTCACACACCAAATCACCCACAGCCCTCTGGGAGGGCAGTTATTTTCATGGTGAGTCCCTCCAGGTCTTCCCCAGCTGCTCCCACTAGCAACCTGACGTACTTTGCTCACGTCCCAGTCACTGAACAAATACTCAGTGGATTGAACAGAAAGTACCATCATCTCATGGTGATAGTCCACCGTGTGTCTTTCAAAGTGTGAGCAGAGAGACATTCTGGAGAAATGTGTACTGCTTGTGCCATCCAGCTCTAGAGATAAATAGAGGACAAGTCTCCATGGCTGCCAGTCTGGCACCTACTGGCACCTTTCATGGGTAATAAAACATGCTCAATGCTTTTCAAGCTTTTCTGCAAATAATCAGAAGTGTTTGTCACTATGTTGAAGGAATTAGGGAGTATGGACACTGCTGGATTGATTAAATGCAGGCCTTTCTTTCAGAAGAGCATGAAATTTAGCTGAAAAGCAGAGTTTGTGAGTTTTCTGATGGGCAGACAAACCAGAAAAGACAAACTAGGAAGAATAAAGGCAGGGTCTCCAAGGGGGCAGATTTCCCCAAGTGGTATAGAAACATGAAGGTCACTGACCTTGAGCATGGTGACTGCTCCTGAAGCTGCCTGTGTTGCTGTGTGGGAAGAAGGGGACAGAGAAGACACATTACAGTGAGTCACTCAGCCTCTGGGACACATAGGAAGGTTGTTGCAACTCCCATAGTGGCATGCAGGAAGGGAAGGGACTGAGGGTTAGCCTGGGAGGAGACATTAAATTCTCAGTGAGGCAGGTGGTGGTGGAAAATGAAGGAGGTGGTATTTCAGGAGCTGCCAGAGAATGGACTGAGTGTAAATAGCGCTGAGGGAATAGGTCCATGAGTTGTCAGCACAGAAATTATAACTAAGTGTGCAACAGGATAAAGCTACCTGGAGGAGCAAGGAGAGGGACTTAAGCAATATCCTAAGGAAGGCTGGTAATAGGGAGGAGAAAAGTGTTGAAAGAAGACAATGCAGGAACACCTAGAAAGGTAGGATGAAAACCAGGAGCACGAAAGGCTCTGGAGCACCTCAGGAAGAAAGCTTTTTAATGAAGGAGGAATGATCCACATCAAAGACAGGCAACAGACTGGGAAGGAGGTTTCAGAGTGTGCCGGGAATAACAACAGTGCCTCAGCTCATGTTCTGTTCCCTCTTCCCCTGCAGCACCATCCTCTTCTTTATATTTCATCTGTAAACTCTTCAGGGCAGGGACCTGGCCCTTCTCCCTGTCTAGCAGTTCAAACAATCATTTGCCATTCATAACAAGAATATTAATTGGGTAAACATGCATGCGTACTTTTAAATACAAGGGTTGATCCATCCCTGAAACCACACTGTCATTGATGTACTCACTGTACTGCCATGCCAAGAGTTCAAACCCCTGCTTCAGGTCTTCATCAGCCTTCCTCTCTATGGAAACTGGGAAGTTATATCAGAGAAGAAAAAAGTACATCATGGGAGAAAAGAGGGAATTGTTTTTGCTTCTGCTTTTTCAGTTTCCCAGGGTCACCTCCAACATAGGTGAAACAATCTCAGTATAAACACTCAACCTTAAATGCACGTAAAACGGAGTTGTAAATCTACAGACCCCTGCTGCCCTCTCTTTCCTTGCTTTTTCTCTCCTGCTGCCACAGAAGCCCCCTTTCCATGCTGGGTGTCTGCCTCCAGCACCCACCATGCACCTCAGCTTGTAATGGCTACTTGCAAGATCCCAATTCTTCAGCTCCTGTCTATGCAGCAAGAGCTGTGTTCAGTCCACAGTCTTTAAATACATTCCTAAATATATATACTCTAGTTAGCAGTGATCCAGGAAAGAATTTAAGTGTTTCTTTGTTTGTCTCTAGCAGTGGCACTTAAAGCATGTACACAAGGGCTTTACTAAACAGGAGTGGGACTTAATGCACACTTAATTATTTTGTGGTCTGGGCCCAAATGTTTGCCTGTATGGCAGCAATCAAGCTCTGTCCCCTGATTTCCTGTCTGCAGTGCAGGGATAAAAAGAGCAGATGATGATGTGTGATGGGAGACTCCATTGGCCTGACCCTGGGATTGCTGAGTAACTTACAACTGGCAAAATCTTGGATTGATTTCAGTTGGATTTTATGAGGCACGGAGCAGGAAAGACTGATTTTTTTTCCCCTCCCCATTACATGGCAATGACTAGCCTAGCCATGGCTCCTCATCCCGCATTCAGTATTTCCCATGTCTGCTGGATGCCAAGTACTTTCTTCTGTTCGTAGTGCCCTGGTTTTAAACCTTCTTTAATTTGTAGACTCTTGATATTTTCTAAGGTAGAAGTGCCCCTCTTTAGAAATTCAGTAGCCATGGGGCTGTGCACACAGGACAGACCCTTGCAGGTCTGTGGACACCAGACTGCCAAGTACTGCCCCTGACTCCAACAAAGGCTTTTGTCTGCTCACAGTTTCAAGTGCCACCAGTGACCACCGGTATGTGGAAAGCATTGTTTGGATTTAGACTGCGACAAAGTCCCTGTGAACCAACACTCCCTATCATTTTGCCTTCCCTATTCATGTGAAACTATTCTCTGCTCTCAGAAAATTCAAATTTTAACACTACATATTTTCTGCAACAGAACACTGCCTTGATAACCATTTAGCATGTAGGCTAGGAAGCCATTAATAGTGAGCAACAAAGAGGAAGTAAGTTTACTGCCTTTTAATCTTTCATTTATTCTGTGGGTAGCTAATAATTACTTAGACATTATGGCCAGTTACAGTTACTTGCTAAGTTTCACAAAGCCCTGTTTCTGTAGTTGTCTTTGAAAATAGTAAAGGAAGCTGCATGTCTAATAGAAAGAAGAAGTTTCTGAGGGTGTAGTCACAGAAATCCTAGACCAGATAGTAAAGGTTTTCAGGCACCTGCCACTCACTAAAACCAATGGAAATTAGACGCTGTTAATGCCCTTCCAAATCTGGATCCTCGTGACTACAGCACTTGCTGTCAAGTGTTATGATGGTAGAAACCTGAGATGAAATTAAAGCCTCACATCTACTCACAAGGGGCACAAGCTGTTTCTCTGTAGTTGTTTTTATTTTTTTTTTAAACCAGAACTGCAGGACAAACCTTTTCTTCCCATTGCCGCAGTGCTAATAAAAGCCATATTTTCAGCTCTGATAACAGTAAAAAAACAAAAGTGTGGCAAACCAGTTGTGACTTATTTGCTTAGCATCAAAAGCCACAGAATAAAAGGTGTAACATCTGTGACTTCAGTTGCCGTTTCAGGGAGCAGACCTCTCCTTCCGCCAGCCAGTAAGAGAGACCACGACAGCAAACTGGAGTGTACAGTCAGAGCTGGAGAGTGGCTATGGACCAGAGGCAAGAGCTGGGTGCTGGGCCCCATCAGCCCAGGATATTTCTGGTTTTGCTACCAGCTGGGTGAGCACGAGCAAGCTGCTTTCAGCAATAAAGCCAAAACTACTTGCTGGCACAAATCACCTGCTTTACATTCTGCGAGGGGTTTGCTGTGGCTTCACAGGGGATTTGCATGGCAGGTGGTGCCCGATCCTCCTCTACGCTCTGCAGGCTTAGCTGGAGCAGCCTGAGCACACAGGTCAGTCCAAAGGAGCTCAGACCTACTGGTCTTCCAGGTAAGCTGCAAAATCTGTCCCTTTTCCTCGGGTTTTGACAAGGGTGGGAAAATACAAGAGTAGTGATTGGCACGAGGCGAACTGCTGCTGGGTGAGAGCTTTATGTCATTGTCTCTTTTAATTTCACCATCACTAGCTATGTCAGTGAGTTTAAATATGAGCAATGGTGCTGCTCAGCATTGTCAAGGGCACACAGAGCCCCAGCCTGGTATCTATATGAAATCCACTGAAAAATGACTAAACAGGATTAGCACAACCTGAGTGCAGATACAACACATGTGCACGCTCATGAATCATCCTACACCTATGCACAAAGGTGTGACAGCCCCTGTCAGACACAGCAGAAGAAACTGGTGTTTCTGAGCAACTGGGGTGCATGACAGGGCTGGGGTAGTGCAGGGGGCTGACTTTCCATCCTCTTGCCCCTACCACAGCCCCTCTGCTGGGGCTGGCTGCAAAAGCTCCGAGGGCTCCTGCACCTCCCCATGAGAATGCCTGGAAGCCAAGGAGGAAGGATGGAAACTCTCATAATGTCAGGGTCCTGCTGCAGGCAGCTGCCCACATTGTGGTCCCCTCAGGCTGCAGGCAAACTGGTGTTGCAGCCAGAGCCATTCACACAGCAGCAAGGCCACCTCAGGGGAGGGCCCCAAATTCTGCCATTTGTTTCCCTTTCTGATCTGACAGGGCAGAGACAGATTTTATTGAGCTGCTGAGCAACTCGTGAGGCCTGTCTACTCACCGAGGCTTTTCTGAGAGCATGGGTTGAGAGGTTTATTGGATCAGGGAATAATTTAGTATCCATTTTTCACAGCGTGTCCATTCATATTAACCTACCCTTGCAGTCTATTTCCCTCCACACCACCTCTGGGTACTGGAAGGATAGGAGCAGAGGGAGCACCTTGTCTCTGACTGTTCACTTGTGGTGGGACCCTTGGGTCCCTGGGAACACAGTGCTCACAGGGCATGGGCAGGACTGTGGGGCAGGAACACTTTATTGGCACCACCACTCTCTTTGTTCAGGGTGGGAAGAAGGAGGCCTGATGACATCTGTCAGCCCACTCCCCAAATGCTGCTCTGCTACCCTGTGCCAGCTCCTCCCAGCAGACACAAGGAGTTATTTCTAGAAGACACTTTAACTGCAGGAGAACCCATCCCTCACAAAGCTGCTCAACCCTCCAATCAAGAGGCGCATGAACTTGACTCTCCTCCTGCCTGGCTGCTGAGGATGAGGCACAGGGATACAGGCAGGTCCTTGGCAGAGCTGCTCTGAGTTCAACACTACGTGCACCAAGTTTCCCCTTCATGAAAGCTTTCACCACCACACACCTGTCACTTTACATAATGGTACAAGTCCTCCCAAGGGGTCATTTGAAGCAGCACCCTATTGCATCAGCCCACCTCGGGCCAAGACTGGAAGCCCAGCTCTTAGAATGTGATGATCTGGTTGTCTTTTGAAAGGTCCCCCATAGCTACCTTTGATCCAAAGATCACCTAGAGTTGTCACTTGAAGGGAAGGAACATCAAGGATGACAAGAAGAGCTTCTACCACTCTATTAGCAAAAAAAGGCTCAACTGAGAAAATGTAGGCCCATTGCTGAATATAGAAGTGATTTACTGACATGGGACACAGATAAGGCTAAGGTACTCAATGCCTTCTCTATCTCAGCCTTCATCAACAAAGTCTCCAAGGCCTCTGAGCTCAGAGGAAAACTATCAGCAAGCACACAGGCATTGACACAGGGATTGCCTTAGAGATCTTGGTCTCTTCAAGTCCATGAGACTCAAAAGTTGCATCTAAGACTGTCAAGACGTCTGGATCATGTCCTTGCAAGGCCACCCTCTAACATTTGAAAGACTGTGGAGATCCAAGGGTTTCCCTGACAACTAAAGAAAATCAAATGTGAGGCTTGTCCATACCTATAGGAAAGTCATCAGGAAAAAGGAACCTGCGTGTGGCAGGTAAACAAGAGGCAAAGGGCATAAATTGAAACAGGAGAGATTCATGTTAGATGCCATGCAAGAAAAAATGTTTCCCCATGAGGACAGCCTATCAGTGGAGCAGGGCAGCCCAGGAGGCTGCTCAGGCTGCATCCTGGGAGGTTTCCAGACCAAACCAGACACAGACCTGAGAAGCCTGGTCTGGCCTGGGGCTGACCCTGCTCTGAGCCTCCTAGGGTCATATCCAGCCTGAGTTATGCTGTGATCTCATGCTGAGTTGAATCGGACAGCAACAGTAGGAAATTAAAAATACAGGAATCTAATCCTACTGTTGACACAAGTAGCCCCAGTTCTCCAGACTGCTTTCATTCTCAGTCTGCTCTGACTTATGCAGGAGGCCAGACTAGCTCTCATCCAGGGCAGCAGTACCTATCTGTCCTCACCACTCTTTTGCCAGTCTGAAGGCTTGAGGCTGCTACTCTGAAGAAAAGTCAGATGTGCACAAAGCAACTGCAGAATCTCACTGCTTCTGTAAGGAACCAGTCACCAGCACCTCCACTACTTTTCCCAATTCCTTTTCTCTTCCTTCCTTCCTTCCTTCTCCCATTGCTGCTTCAGTAAAAAGCCCAACAAGAAAGCAAGACCCCCAGGACTCCTCTTACAGGCTCTGTATCCCACCTCTCCACGTCCCCCTCCACTCCTTAAGCCTAGAGAGATTTCTACCAGGTCACAGTCCTTCTCCCGGAGGGTAACAGCAGTGGTCTCCAACGACCACAGGTTGAGCAGCCTAATGATATTAAAGCTCCTTTCACCCCCCTTCCTAGCTGCTATCAAGGCCAAGTGCAAGCTCAGTGAGCCATCAGGAATAGGAACCTCACCACAAGCAGCCCTGGCCAGAGAAATGATTTTTAGGGAAGGGTACAGCAATCTCATGTTTAGAAAAGATGCTTGAACTCCCCTCCTGAATGGTCATGGAACCTATTTTCATCTTCAGCTGCTTCAGGTTTGTTCCTGGGATAGTGGCTGCACTGAGTGTCTGACACAGACCTGAGAATCAATCAAAAGTAATTGAAACAGAAGAGGCTCAGCAATCAACCTATTAGGTTGCTGGAGACAGAAAAATGCCACTATGAGGAGGCAGAAGGGGAGCTGACTTCCCTTCTGAAAACTTAACATGAGGAAGAATCTTCAACTGTGGCATCTTTTCATATAATAATGAAAATTTGTGGAATTCTATTTCTGCGTCTTTTTGTCCCCTTTAATGGGAAGGAGAAAAAGGAAAGAAAACATTAAACTGTAAAAAAATTGTTATCTGTAAAAAATGCCATCTTGTTCTCTTTTCTTCACCCCCCCCCCGCCCCCCATATGCAATAAAATGATTCTTTGCTCTCAACTGTTGTCTACTGTGGCAGTGGTTGGAATGGGCTTTGTTTTTCTTCACTTCACTGCTCCTCACTGGAGGACTTTGCTGGCTGCAGCAGCCTATTAAGCTGGTTGCTGGCTCTCTTCTGTCGGAGTGGGAGTTGCTGCCAGAGTCCGGTTATTTCCAAACGCCTGCATGAATCGGCTCCAGCAAATACAGACCTCAGAGCCATCAACAAGAGCATGAGCCAAAGAGTTTGGGGGTTGCCAGCCTCCACTAATCAACAGAGTATACCCCTCCACCAACTCTCACCCAGGTTTCACAACCTCCTGGCAGGTGCCCCAAGGGGATTTACAGCAGTGAGTTTAAATATTTCATTTAAATCATTAGAGCAAAAAGGGAAAATTTAAACACGATCTTTAAAAAGAGTAAAGCTTAACCACTTGCATTCATAAGGCACGTGCAAAGAGAAAATGTAACACAGAGAATGCAAATGTGGAAAGGACTACTGTGTATGCCAGTAAGCAACACCTCCTCAGAGAGCTGCCATCCAAAGGGCCACCCAGCTCCCTCCTACACAGGTAGAGTGCTGAGATGAATTACTTTGGTTACAGAGGACGTACTGACTTGACCCTGATACCAGAGACTCTTGTTGACTCTGACTTCTGCACAACACATCCTTGATTAGATGCAGTTATGAAACATAATAACCCCTGTTACTGTCTGGGTGAGTCCTCCCCCCACATCAATTTCTAATTAATTTGAAGGGACTGAAAACAAAGTTTCCTATTTCCTCCTCAGCTAAACAATACAGCATGGGGGGGGGGGGGGGGGGGGGGGTGGGTGATAAAATAATATATTGGTGGGGTGT
>JANHFX010022281.1:42994-54266 GCA_027560015.1 Chloroceryle amazona
CCTTAATTTATAAATGTGTGAAGTCGGACCCCAAATAAGTCTCTCTTTTCCTCCCGGCGAGACCCGGGGCGGGGGGGGGGGGGGGGGGGGGGGCTGTTGGTAAATTTAATATTATGATTGAGGCGTGTATTTTGATCTGTGCGGTGGGAACAAACCGGCTGTCCAAGGGGATCTGGCTTCAGTTCTGGCGTGATCAGAGCAGTTCTGCCATGACTGTACTGTCTGTTAAGACCCTGGATGCACAATGTTGTATGCACTCGTGACAGCCCCCCACACCAGGGACTCTTACACAGTCTGGGCAGGCTGTGGAGAGGGTAATTAAAACAGTGAGGTTTATTCAGGGGGATTCTACCTGACAGTGGTTTTACAGAGTTGAAGGAAATTATGTCCTGGGCTCTACGGATCAGTGCTCCAAGTTTTATCAGTACTTACTTCCTTCTGAGGGTACCACTGAAGATGTCTGGGCAAACTGCAGGTTTGGGGACCTCAGCAATTCACACCTGCATCTAACCAGTGCCTATGCAATGGTACAAGCACTGTCCAGAGTCACCATCAATCATAATTTATGTGAGCTATGTGCTCTCACTGTGGGCTTAAGCAATAACACTCCAAACCTACCTTCAGAACCACTATTGCTTTCATGACAAGTTCACGTGGAATAGTAAGGGGAGGGAAGGGGGGTGAGAAATTAGAGCCTGAAATTGTGTCTTAACACTGCTAAGAGAAAAAAAAAAAAATCTATCTTTTCCCACTAACCCCCTATAGCATTTCTTGATCCAATATTATCCTCCCAGGGAGCAAAGACGATGATGCAATGCATGGCTCTGAAGTAATGCTGGCATAATACGGGAGCTGGTAATTGCAGGAGAGCTATGTCCTAAAGCAAGCCTCCCTGGCAAATACTGAGTCATCAGAAAAGCAATGCCCTTCTGCCATCAGCTGCAAACAGCATCTGAAAGAGGTGTGATTAGACCACGGTTTGGAGATGGGACCATCTGAATTCTGATGATGGTTCTGATAAATGCCTCATATGCACCTAGGGAGTGTTTGATAGGGCTCGGATGTTCGGAGGTTCTTAGCATCCGTTACTCAAAGACCTTCAAATACACCATGGGTAATCCTCTGAAAAACTGATATGTAACCTTCTGAAAAACAGGCAGAAGAGGAATTAAGGTTAGTACTTTTAATATGCTTTTAAGATGAAAAAGGACTGAGCATTACTTTTAGTTCTTCATTACTTCATGCAGAAGAAGGCTGCAAGATATAAAGATGAACAGCAGAATAGGACTGATATTAGTACTGGGAGTGTTGTTGGGTCATTTCTGTTTTTTTATGGGTACCTTTATCAAATAAATGGATGGATTATATGCACCATGAAGGAATAATTCTGCACAGGTGATGTTTGTTCCATCAAAGGGACACTCTCAAAGGACACACAAAGTCCCCTAAACTTTCCAGGATTAGCAATGACTGACCTAATATCTCCTCCCACCACTGGTGCCTAACACTTTACAGAAATTTATGCACAGAATGTGACAACTTGTCATGAAATGCTCAACTTCATGTATCCCATTTTCCTGTAGAGTTCTCTGCATAATATATAAACAGAGGGGGTGGGGGAAACCTCTCTGAAAGCTCCTGCCAACTCACATCTATTTCATTCTTTTCGTTTGAAAAGAAACCTATTCCAGATGGTTTACCATTACAACTTTTTAAATCTCCGATGTTATGAAAAACTGGGGAAAAAAATATATAAGGTCAGTTCTAGCACAGCCTAGATGCCCTCCTGAGAACTTTTTCATACTGAACCTGGGCCCGTAGGTGTGTGTCCACCACGGGAACCAGTGGACTGCCCCAGGTCAATACAGGCAGACATCAGATATTGATGACCAGGCAGGATTTGGGCCAGCCTGTGACTGGGCAATCTGTTTTCCTGTCCTCAAAGAACTTACTCTTCCCAAGGCTTGGGGACCCACTGTACCACATGAGCAAATATGCTCAGACCGATGCCAGCAAGGTCATCCTTGCTGTGACCCAGGCAAGCTGTCCACATTTGTATCAAGGCTCCCACTCTATAAAGAATATAGAGAACAGGAGCTGCGGTATCTCCCCCTGAACTGCATGCCCTCCTGGGTGTCAGGGCTGCAGCCAGGCAAACAGCCAGCACACTGAGGGATGTTTTAAGCAAGGCCCCTGAGACAAACCCCTGCTTTCAGTAAAGTGCCACAGGATTTTTAATGCTCATGCCGAGCAGGCAGCTGTTACCCAAAGGACATTCTCCACCCTAAAATTACATGGAAATTATTTGCCTCTGAAGCTATGTTTAGCCTACAGAGATTCAAACATATAATTCTAGGATATCTTGTTATTTGATTAAAATGCTAATATAGCCACCTAACTGCTAATGCTGCCAACCAACCGGACTCCCTAGGGCAGCGCTGTATGTTTGCTTTTCGTGTCTCACTCTAAGCCAGAGTCTCACCCTAAATTGGGGGATCGTGAGCACTGCTTTAAGCCCAGGGGTTCATCCTCCACAGCAGAGTGACTCAGAAGAGCAGCCAGCTCAAAGGCTAGAGAGGATGCAGAGAGATTTGCCCACTGCTCCCTTCAGGCAACTTTCTTCTCCCGCCATGAGCTCCCCAGCAGCAGCAGTTGTGGTGGGTTCCCAAAGAAGGTATGTCTCCTGAGGAGGCACTCCTTCTATTGAGAAACTGTGATTTTTTAAAAAGAGCAGCTAAGTATGTGAATGAGTGCCACAAGTTGTCCCCCCAAAACTTTTCTTAATCATCTTTTGCTCACTGTCACTACAAGGACTGGGAATTGTGCCTTCAGCATTTTCTCTGTGAAGAATAGTTCTCATGTTATCCAAAATTACCTCTGTCCAACTTGATTTAAAAGTCATAGTTTGTCATAGTTAATTATTTCCCCTGAAAATCCAGGTACAAAGATGCTCAAAACCAATATTAACTATGAAGGAATTCGCTGCACATCATTTTAAGCTCCTACTACGAACAAACACCCCTTCATCCTACATCCTTTTCCCACCTCAGGGTCTCAGCAAAGAACTGTGCCTCAGCAATACTACCTGATTTTATGATAAAGAGATGTACGTTCTTTTTCTAACGATTCCTGGGGGTTGTCACAGCCGCTATTCACTTTATAATAGCCCCTTTTACTGAAAGGATACAGAAATGATGACTATCCTGACAGTGTCAATCCTAGTGCTCCAGCCTGATAGCAGGGATTGAGCACGAGGCCAGCAATGTGCTGCGCTTCAGTGTCCGTGTCCGTATAAGCTGCCTCATCACTGGCTCCACAGGAACCAGGAGAGAGTTTGAGAGGGTACTTTTTCAGAAGCACGAGGGGAAGGATGAGTGTACATGCCTGATTAGTTACAGGCAATTAAACATGTCTAGCTTCCCATTGCCTCTCATCCCTAACCTCCAGCCAGTGGAACAGCTCACCTAGCAGAAATCCAGCACAGCCATTTTCCAGTGCACAAACCCTGTATCCCCTCGCCTTTACAACATGGTGCTCAAACTCTCTCAAGCCCTGGGAGTCAAGGCGTTTACACTCACTGTGCACAGGAGAGGGAAGTGCCACAGGACTGTAAGGAAGGAGAATTCATGGCTTGGACAGGTGCACCCTTCGCTGGGTGAAAAACTGGCTGGACGACCGGGCAGAGAGAGTGGTTGTGAACAGTGCTGCATCCAGCTGGTGTCCAGTGACCAGTGGTGTCCCCCAGGGATCAGTACTGGGCCCAGTTCTAGTCAACATCTTTATTGATGACCTGGATGAGGGGATCGACTGTACCGTTAGTAAATTTGAGGATGACACTAAGTTGAGGGCAAGTGTCAATCTGCTGGAGGGTTGGGAGATGCTGCAGAGCGACCTGGACAGGCTGAGACGATGGCGTGACGCCAGTAACATGGGGTTTAACAAGACCAAATGCAGGGTCCTACACTTTGGCCACAGTAACCCCCTGCAGCGCTACAGACTGGGGGATGAGTGGCTGGAGACTGGCCTGGCAGAGAGGGACCTGGGACTGCTGGCTGACAGCCGGCTGAACGTGAGTCAGCACTGTGCCCAGGTAGCACGGGAGGTCAATGGCATCTTGACCTGTATCAGGAATAGTGTAGCCAGAAGGTCGAGGGATGTAATTCTCCTCCTCTACTCAGCACTGGTGAGGCCTCACCTCAAGTACCATGTGCAGTTCTGAGCCCCTCACTTCAAGAAGGATACTGAGGTGCTGGAGTGGGTCCAGAGGAGAGAGATGAGGCTGGTGAAGGGACTGGAGGGAAAGTCTTATGAGGAGAGGCTGAGGGAGCTGGGGTTGTTCAGCTTGGAGGAGACTCAGGGGGGAACCTCATCACTCTCTACAACTACCTGAAGGGAAGCTGTAGTCAGGCGGGGGTCAGGCTCTTCTCCCAGGCAACTAGTGACAGGACAAGAGGGCATGGCCTGAAGCTGCACCAGGGGAGGTTTAGGTTGAATCTTAGGAAGCACTTCCTCACAGAAAAGGTGATTAGACACTGGAATGGACTGTGAGGGAGGTGGTGGAGTTGCCATCCCTGGAGGTGTTTAAGGAAAGACTGCATGTGGTGCACAGTGACATGGTCTAGCTGATGTCATGATGTTGGGTCATAGGCTGGACTTGATGATCTTGGAGGTCTGTTCCAGCCTCAAAAATTCTGTGATTGTGTGATTCGTCCTTTCCATGCAGAGAGAGGTCCTACATCTGAGCATATAGGACAACACCTTCTAACCCACTCCCTGAACTGCCATTGCTCTTCTTGAACCAGAGCAGAAGTGGCTGTCAGAGATACAGGCTTCTAAGAAACTTTTGTCACCCTGTGGTTTGCAGGCCCTTGGGCTCACCTAGCTTCACACTGATTTGATCCAGGGCACTTCCCTTACAGAAACATTCTGTCTTGACCTAAATTAAAACTTGCTTTTGCTCCAACAACTGCTATCCCTCACTCTTTTCTTGACTAAGAGCAGCACAGTCTCAACAGTTCTCCCACAAACTCACTGCTCTCTTAGACTGGGAAGAATCAGGCTGCTTGTCCCCTTCCTCCTGTCCTCCCCCAGTGACTGCCATGTAGCCTCCTAGGACAGTCTCATCCTGTCCCTCCCAGGGTTTCTAGCACTGTGGCCAATCTCTCCAACAAAAGTCTTACCAGGACTGGGTATCATCCTCACACACACTCCTCATCCTTCTTCTGCCACTTACACCTCCAGGGAACAGGTTCTAGACTGCTTCTGCCAGCAAAGAACACAGCCTCTTGCTGTTTAAGGAAAGAGGTGGGTGGGAAGAGTACCTTGAGCTAAGTGGAAAGGCACAATCTCCAGTCAGAACTGTAAAAGCTGTTCCTCTCTAGTGTACTCGTCCCTTCCAGACCACAGCCTTGTCTTTCCCCAGAATATGTTTGACCCTCCTGCGTTAGACCCTTCCCCACCTGAGATGCCCAGACCACCTGGTCTGTTAACACCGACAGAGGAATAGAAGAGGTATCCTGTATTTCACCAGCATTACCCACCACCTGCTCTGTCCATTGAGCACCTGGGCATGCTTTCACATCCAAACAGATCTACAGAAGAGGGTCACATATCAACCTCACCCTGCCACTCCATGAGCTACTTTTTGCATTAGGAGCCCTCCCTAGGCTGGAGGAAAATTCCTTGTACAACAGATGATCTTTTTCTCCTTCCAGCTGCCACTGTTCCTACTATTGCTGAAGTTTTAATGAGAGCTGGTGAGGCCAGTGCTTATTTCATTACACCCTGTATCTCTTCCAAACAGGGTACAGGTACACATAAAGGAAGAGACAGAAGAAAAGAGTCTATAGGATTAGTTTTACTAAAGCATGTAATTGTGTTTAAACATGGTCACCACCAAAATATTACTATGACTGAAGGCGTTTTAGCTTTAAGTGCAGGCAAGAGCAAACTGGGATCAATTTTAACCCCTGTGTTGCCAAGTCTTGTCATTTTACCAAAGATCTTGGGATACCCAGTGCTCTTTAATCCCTGTGTTCCAAGATTCAGGTTACGTGTAGAATCTCACCTTGGTCTCTTTTCCACATATACTTCTTCGTGTCTCCTTTTTGTTTCCCTCATAGAGCTTCCTGACATTGTAAACCTTGAAGTTTCAAAAAACAAGACAGACACGCTCTTCCTCACTGAGATTTTTGTTCATGACCAAGGGAGCAGCTGGACTTCTGATTTTACGCTAGTTGGACTTGGCAGTGCTATAAGCACAGCAACACAAATACAGACACAAGTAAACTTCCAAAGTGACTTTGCCTTGCTGACTCTAACCCAAAAGCCATGTCTAATGTTGTGTCAAATAACATAGCAAACACAATTGTGTTCAGATGTGAGAAAATATTGAACTGAAGGCAGACTTTAGCACACAGAAGAGGGTTAAAAAGAAGAGGTAAAGAGCAGAAAGCATTCTTACCTTTTTCTAAGGTCTTTTTTCAGGGCCAGAATCTCACTCCATGGCCCAGACCTGCCTCACACAGCCCAAACCTTCTGTCTTGTTCCCCCTACATGTCTTTTTATCCATCTGCCGTAAGTTACTCTTACTTGTAAAGAACTGCATTTTAGTCCAAGTTATGCACTGTCAATCCAAGGCATCAGCTCACTATGTTTAACTACAGGCATGGGTAACATTTGAAACTATTTCCATAAAAGGGTACGAGGCTGTTATTTGATACAGGGGTCAGAGTAGAGGACATGGTCTAGATTTGACCAAGACAGAGTTTAAAAGTGTTCTGGATAAATGGAGTTTCACTGTAGAGTAGACAGGGTTAGAGGTCAGCCTTTGCAGAGAAAGAAGAAAAGAGTACTGATCCAACTAGGTAATTTCTGCAAAAAGCAGACTTATTTATCAAAAACTGAATTGATCTAGCCTGCACAACATTAAAGCCAAAGAATAAATAATAAACAGCACCTCCATTTGTCACATAGTAAAAAGAACAAAAGTGCACAACTGGGAAAATGTAATTGGAGAAAAGTCCAATGCGGAAAAAAATAAGTTAGAGTTGCACTAGCGAAATAAAACCAACCTGTGATTTATTAGTAACTATTGTGTGCTCTGTGCTGTATTTCTTTATTCAAATAATGCCCTGTTCAAATTCCTCTTAGGTGACTTTTCAGCAACATTTAGCACATTGCAAGGCAGGGTTTGAGGGTCACGAGTTCAAGAAAGGACTTGTGTTCCTCTGCCCTCCAGCCACCTGATCTGAGCTACAGACATGACTTACTCAGCTGTGGTGATGCTGCTGGTGGGAGGGAGTAGTCTGCCTTGTGCATTAGCATCTCCTGTAAATTATCTTAGGAACAAGACTGATATAGCTGCAGACTGAAGCAGCCTTTCAGCTGTCCTAGGCTGGAGGGAAGCTACAGCTGATGACAAGAAAGGAAAAGAAGCAAGGAAGAGAGAAAAATGTAATTTTGGAGGGCACAGTATGAAAATTTTAACTGCATTATTTGCACAGGCCGAGCAGCAATAAAACACAAATGTGCTGGAATAGCTTATTCTTCTCTGGCTTCTAGCAATGCAAGAAGATCTGCTGCTAGGTCTCCTGATGCCACTCTTTTTTTTTTTTCTGCTGTTTTATTATTAGCCTCCTACATTTTCTCTGCCTTTAACGGTAAATTGCTTTCCAATCAGCATGCTGTGACAAGGCTAACCAGAGGCAGCCAGGGCCCATGCAGTGCAGGGCCCAGGCAGGCAGGGCCAACTCCTATTCACAGCAGTGGCACCTCTGTGTTATTTTTCTTACCTTCCCTGACCCTTTGAGATCAGGGGGCCCTGACCATAATGCTCAGGCAGTGAGAAAACACAAATCCTGCTGGACTTGCATCTGGGGGAGAAACAACCTCAGGAACTGGGAAAGGAGCTGTCAGCCTTCATTATTAATATCCAGCTGTTAATATTTAATGTCATAAAACCACGGCTCCCTCCGCAGCCTAGTCATCAGACATGCAGGGGTCACACCATCCAGAATCCTGTAGACAGACAATTCAATGTCCCCATGCTTTAGCTTCACGCCAGGACTGCTAAAGGTGTTATGGGTGTATTTGAGATGAAATGCTAGAAGCCTTAATAAAGCCTGAGATTTTTAAAATTTCAAAATATAAAAATAAAAACAAAAAGAGAAAAAGAAAAAGAAAAGAAAGTGGTTACATTCCTGCCTTGACAGCCAGCTCTGCTCTCCAGCGCTGACCCTGTCCACTGAGCCAAAGGGCACCTGCAGCTGGCAAAAAATAAACAGCAGCGACCAAAGTGAGCACAAGCGTTAGCACAGCACGGACGTCACCCACTGCTGCAGCTGAATCTGACGGGCCAAATCACTGCCTTAGGCTTCAAGTCCTGGCACAGAGGAAAGGTTTGAACATGAGGTAAAGAGAGGGCAAAGATTTAAATCCTTTAGACTACTAAAGCCAGAGGATGCTACATTAGGAAAAAGGCCACCTCGCCCACCCCAGTCAGTGTTCCCAGGCACCGTGGCACACACTGGGGAGTGCAAGCAAAGCACACTAGGAAATGCTATTGAACGTCTGATCTCTTAGCAGATGAAGAGAGACAGAGAGAGGGCCTCTATCATAGGGGGCAGGCAAGGGACATTTCAGTGGTTATTTTCAGAGCCTTCATCCTTGCAGCTTCACAGAAGGGTCAAACAGCAATGTTGCTAGCAGGCAGTTTCCCTCTCAGCATGAGCAGGAGTGCATCACCTCTGCTGGCACAGAGCCACAGGTCCTATTCCCCCCTGCAGATCCCGGGCTCTCCCTGCAAGCAGTTCCGCTTGCTCTGCCAACACTGCCACTAAAGCTGCCTTGCAGTATTAATTTTTAAAGACTCCTTCCTCCTCCCGGGCATAGATTTAGAGACAGCTCCAGAAGCCCACACATACACACCAGAGCAGCGTAGCAGCTAAACGCGTCAAACAAGATTTTAAGGGTGAGTGGGGGAATAAAAACCACAGCCAGAATATTTTGGCATGCAGCACAAAGATAAGCATGGCACACCATGCTGCATCTGCTACTCCTTGGCCTTCCCTGCCTCTCCTGTTTCCACCTGTAAGCTCAAGATTGATTCCTTTCTCTTTTTTTACAGAGCAGTATTGTCAGAGGGGCTGGAGCACCCCAGGCAATGAAGAAACATAAGTAATGAGAGTACTCCAGATATGTTAGTCAGCATGACATGAAGACAGCTGAGATGGTCCACAAAGAATTGGTCAGATCCAGCAGAGCTCATTAGCTCTGGCTTGGGGCTACTTCTGCCAGACCTGGGGTAGCACAAGGTCCCAGGTGCCTCTGAGCTGCACACTGGGCTCCAGGCCACCATGTCAACCTTTGCTGGCACCATGGCTCAGTATAGCACAGCCCCTCAACTCAGTGAAGTGCTGCAAAGCACTGCAGAACACTATGCAGTGACATCTGAATGGCTCTTCAGGAAACAATCTGGATGCAGTAGTGCCCATACTGAGCTGGAGCTATAAAAACTAGCTGGGCTTGAGATGGCTTTATGCAGTGCCCTCAGGTGCCTCTATCCTCCAGCCCCAACTTGTAGTTTTGGGAATGCAGTGCGGAGACAGCCCAGTGGCCTTGCCTACAAAGCCATCTCAGGTTTGCAGAGAGTAGTGCAGACTCAGAACTCTGGGAACACACAGGGTCCAGGACTGTTTTGGTCTGGAAGTAAATAACTGCATCCCCGCATCACTATGCCAGAGTTCAGCTCAGGTTGTTATGCACAAGGGCAGTTCCAGCTTCGTACTCTTGTTACGGACAATCCACAACCCAGTTAAACTGCCTACAGTGAGAAACTGACTGCAAGCAGGTACTATAAAACAGGGTGATCATGACTCTAGTGGTCAGATGTGATGAGCAGGACAAACTAAACCTCCCATTCCAACACACTTGGTCATGGCAAAACTGACTATTTACAGATAGTGTCTTCCAGCCTATGGATAACAGTAACTTCAGACAACTCTTGCAAACTAGGACAACAAGTGAACTCCAGCAGTTAATTATAGTAAATATTTACATAACGGCTGGGCCCTTCAAATTTAGAAGGAATAGCTAATGCAAGGACATGCCCTTTAACCATCCCATTTTATTATACAAACCACTAGGGAGCCCAGCACACTAAGATTTGCAAATGAAGTGTTTGATATCGGCTAAGACATTAAACTACTTACCTAGTGCTATAAAATGCACAGGTACAGTACATCATTCTTTTTGCAGAAATTTCAACACCATTTACTTTAGTTAACTCTTCCGCTGCACTTAATGTTTTGTGTCTTACAAAGAAACAAGGTACATAACCCTGAATAGACCCGGTGACAGAGCTTAGCAGAGTCTGACTTAAAATAAAACTGTTTTCCCTTTTGCTGTTACTAAATTTGGCATCACTTATGTAGATTCTATTGATGTGTCTAATCTACTTAACATCCTTGATGTTCTCCTATTAGCTGGTTGCTTGGGAATTTGCTTTACACAAAAGATTCTCCTTCTGTGTCCCATCCCCTGCTTACTCCACACACACACTGTGTAATTAAACCAGGTTCTATAAGTGGGGTAATATTTTATCATCCGACATGATTTCATTCTCATGAGCATTGAAGCAAGTCCTCTAATAGCAAATGTTGTGGATGCTGGGACTGAAGGTGCTGTATGGTTTCCAGCTAGGACATAGTTTTAAAAGGATGGTGGTCTAAGTTTAGGAATCCAAGTCAGCCACAAGCACTCTTGATTGCCAGGTCTCAGATGTGCCTTGGGTAAGGTGTGATCTATACTAGGAGCAAGATAAGACACTTGTGACTCTCAGGCCCATCTACAAGAAGGGCCAAGAAGGAGGATCCAGAAAACTAAAGGTGTGTGACCTCGGTGGCTGGCAAGGTTATAGAGCAGATCATCCTGAGTGCTATCAATTGGCATGTACAAGATAACCAGGGGCTTAGGCTCAAGCCAACATAGGTTTAGGAAAGAAAGGTCATTCTGTGACCAGGTGAACCATCTGGTAGAGGAGGGGAAGGCTGTTGATGTGGTCTACCTAGACTTCAGCAAAGCCTTTGAGAAAGTGTCCCACAGCATCCTCCTGGAAAAGCTGGCAGCCCATGGCTAGGACAGGTACACCCTTTGCTGGGTGAAAAACTGGCTGGACGACCGGGCAGAGAGAGTGATTGTGAACAGTGCTGCATCCAGCTGGTGTCCAGTGACCAGTGGTGTCCCCCAGGGATCAGTACTGGGCCCAGTTCTA
>JANHFX010022282.1:8325-20665 GCA_027560015.1 Chloroceryle amazona
CCCTTCTGCAGGGCCACCGGCATGTTCTAGTGATGGGCCCGTGTTACGTGGCCTTCTCGTGGTGTCCCAGGTGACAGCCGTGTCTGAGGTGCTGGTGAGGTCAAAAACAGGATGATGGGAGCAGAGTTACGGAGAGATGCCAGAGCTTAGGGAGGGTTGTTCGGTTCAGCAGGTAAGGGCTGGATCCTGTGCTTTGGCTTTCGGTGACAGCTCTCTTGCTTGAAGGATCAAATCCTCAGCAGCTGCTGTTCAAACTGTTTTTCAGCCTCTTGATGTTGGTATCAAATGTTCCAGACCTGAAGGACTGTCAGTGCTCATAGAATCATTAAGGCTGGAAACAACCTTAAAGATCAAGTCCACCCTTCTACTACACGTTCTCTTGACCGCTGAGCGTTATCACCACCACATGCTCGCAGGTGTTAACAAAGCAATGCCCCGTTGCTCTTCCATCCGGCAGTTCAGGTGCTGCAGGCACGTTAGGGTGCCAAAGTCAAGCCTAAGGACACCTTAGTGCCTCGCATGCTCCTACGATGGACTGGAGTGGCGTTCAGGCAGCGGTGAGACTAACACAGAAAGACAATAGCGAGCCTGGCCTTGGAGCTCTTTTATTTACCTCTCTTGGAAACTGTGTCAGAAAGTGTGATAAGCCACAAACTAGTGATTCCTGAATCTGCTTTGGCCCTTCCAGTGTTAATGTAAACATCAGCGTATCCACGTGTGTGCACGTGCTGTTGTGTCCACAACGATGCACGAACACATCTGTTCATTACCAATAACATACAGAATGCAGCTGATTTATTTTTTTTTCCCCCTTGGTGAGGAAATGATCTTATTGATTGGTGGGTATTTACATTTCTGGTAATTAATTCAGTTTTCCAAAATTTTAGGGGATTTAGAAGTTGTCAGCCACGAGTCTTATCCATCCGGTCAGGCCAGTGAGCGCACTGTGTCGTTTCCTCGGGAGGAAGGTGCTCACAGCAGGTGTATTTATTCTTGCTGTTGCAGTTCATTTCAACACCTGTTGGAGTTCTTGGAGCAGAGCCCTTTTGCTCAGGAGAGGTACAAGCAAGTAACTGCAAGACTGTCCGAGTCCCAGGTGCTGTCACCTCATGGACAGCTTTCCCCTGCAGCCACTCTGTCACTTTAATAGCCCAGGGAGGTTTTGCAGGGGTTTTGGAGATGGGCTGGGGCAGCGTGTGCCCAGCGTTGTAACAACCTCTGGTATTTTCATTTCAACCACGTAAAAAAGGCGACTTCAACCACAGCAGCAAAATTGGTAGCTAACCTAACATTTTTTTTCCCCTTTTGGACTCAGTTAAAGGACTTCCTCTTATTTTCCTGTTTCTTTTACCAGGAAGGTTACAAGAAGAAGTTCTACAGCTGACTGACCGGTGATTCCAGCAGAGGGATCAGGATCAAAAATGTCAAAAATTACTACAGAACTCCTTTTGGAAAGAGCGGTTCCACGATCGACGAGGCTCCGAAAGATCGAGACGCTGAAGTAAGTGCAGACAGGCCCATGGAAAATTCCAGCTGAATTTGGCCTGAGCGATCTGCTTTATTTTGTCTGTCTCCCCCTAAGCATTTGTACCAAAACGAGAGAGAAGGTTACGTGGCACAGAACAGAAGGTGGCATTCTCGGTGCAGGATCGGTGAGCACTCGTGGATCTGCATTCACTGGATAGGTTGTCAGCAGTCACCACCCTTTTCACTGTTTTTATTGTTTCTCTAAAACTGCTTAGGGCTGGATCCTGATCTCGTAACCCTAAAATATGTTCCCTATCCCCAAAACATTTCTGTCTTTGCTAGCAATTGCTTAACACGAACAAGAGTATCTCTTCTGGCCTGGATTTTAGAGGGTTTTAAAAATATTTTTGGCATTCCCTCTCCTTTCCTCTTGTTCTGTTGCTTTTCATCTTCTCTAAATCCAGTGCCTCAAACAGGGCATTGACACGTTTAGAGACCATTAAAACCGGTTTTGTTTCTCAGATCTTTTAACAGAGGTCATTGAAAATCCGTGTCTTTCTAAATGATTAATGCAGTGGGATTTGTGCAGAGGAGGTGACGAAGCTGCTGAAGGGACTGGAGAATAAATCTTATGAAGAGGGATTGAAGGAGCTGGGACTGTTTACTTTGAGGAAGAGGAGGCTGAGGGGAGACCTCCTCACTCTCTGCAACTCCCTGGAAGGACACTGTAGAGAGGTTGGAGCTGGTCTCTTCTCACGGGTAATTAGTGACAGAACCAGAGGGGATGGATTCAAGCTGCACCAGGGGAGCTTTAGGCTGGACAGTAGGGAAACATTTTTCACAGCAAGAGCAGCCAGGCCCTGGAACAGGCTGCCCAGGGAGGGCTTGAGTCCCCATCCCTGGCTGTGTTGAAGGCTCGTGTAGATGTGGTGTGGGGGACATGGTTTAGGGGGGAGCTTTGTAGAGCAGGGTTAATGGTTGGACTCGAGGATCCCAAGGGTCTTTTCCAACCTGAATGATTCCGTGAGAGTTGTGGAGGCTTATAAGTGGCAGCATGACTTTGTTATTCAGTAAAGGAAAGGACCTGTCACTGTGAAAGGTAAAAGTAGGTCAAGAGAGGTTTTGGCCTCGACTGGTGGCAGTTCATGGGTGTGGGAGAGTTGGTGATAGGTCCTGGAAGTGGAGCTAGACGATGATTTTCGCTATCTTCTGCTGGAAGTGCAGCATGGTTTGCATGGAGTAGCCCGGCTAGAAAGCAGCGATTACTCAAAGCAGGAAGCAGTGTTGGCTTATAACAAAAAAATAACTTTTTTTTTAACAAAAAAATAAAAGTCTAGCCAGGAGGAGTATACACTGGAAATCCAGCCAGGTTTTCCTTAACAGAAGCACAGTTATGGAAAAGACTTCACTGCTACTTACTGCCTGAAGTTACTGATCCATCTGTTTCTACCCAAAGTCTCGTACAGACCATCCTTGCTCATAATTCTGCCTTTCGTCTTTCTCCTACTATTCAATATTTATATGGGAATTTTGTCTGGGAGCCAAGTCACAGGCTTATCAGATACTGCGTCAGAGCTCGGCAGTCGGTAGCCGAGCTGTGCAGAATCGTCAGGTTAGGGTTAAATATTGTCGAATAAATAGACCCGCTGAAAGAACAGAATCTAACAATTCATGTTTGGGGAAATAATTACTGAAGAAAGACAGCCCACAACATTGCATGTGTGTTAGAGAGAATGGTCAGAATATCTTTTAATTCAGCATTTACCCGTGAGAATTATTCCCATGAGGAACCTTGCAATAAAATCTGCTTGGTCTATGAGAATAGAAAGAAATTGAATAAAAAGACTCCATTTCCACTTGTATTTATTCAGTCTGGGAAATTCAGTGGGCCGCAGCATTAGTATCAGCAGGGGATTCCTTGCTCCTAGCGTTAAATTACTGTCATAATCGCTCAATTATTTCTTCCTTGTACTGTTTAAAATAAAAATCCATCACATTCTATGTTTTTTTCTAACATTTATTAGGTTGAGTGTTTAGGAAAATCAATTATATTCAGTCAGGCATGAATTGATGAATGTTCTTGTAATAATTGTCAGTTGTTAAACTGAATGTACTTTCTCTTTTCACCCCTTTTCATTTCCTTCAGAGGGCAGAGGTGGCTCAGAGAGAGGCAGAGACCTTAAGGGAGCAGCTCTCGTCAGCTAACAAATCTCTCCAACTCGCTACGCAGATCCAGAAGGCACCTGATGTGGTGAGAGAAAATATTTACTGACTCTTACAGGTTTCTGACATTCCTGCAGTACAGCTCTTTCAATTTATGTTCGCAGCTATAAAAATATCTGTTTGGAGTAATATTTTAACTGAAATGGAACTGTGCTCCCTTGGGCTTGCTTCACCTTCCGAGGGGGCTGGTGGCTGCCAAAGGGCACAGCCCAGACTGAGGTCACTCTGAGCACTCCGGGTGGGCAGCAGCGACTCCCAGAAATGATTTCCCCTGGTACAAGCGGCAGCAGAGGAGAAACAGAGGCAGCAGTGGAGTGTAACACAGATGCCTTGGCGGGCCGGTGGCAAGGAGTTGAGGAGCTTCAGACAAAGGGGACCAGCTTTGCCCAGAGCTGGTTGGATTAGCAGGGACCTGCTGCCTGCCCATCCCTGGGGCAGGGCCTTAGCGTGCGGGCTGCCAGAGGAACTGGGAATCAGTTGGTGTCATTCCAGTTCTCACCAAGTATGTCTAAACTGAGGACTGCACCTGTACATCCAGTAAAAGAAGCTTAGAGAATTGAGATGATCTCAAGGTTTGGCCTCCTCCTGCCTTCCCCGTGTGCATCTAAACAGAGCAAACGGCGGGGTCTGGGGGGCTCTGCCGGGCGGACCTTGCGGGCACGGGGCTGCTACAGGGCTCCAGCTGGTCCTGCTTTAACAGGTATCACAGATGAGCAGACAGATTAGTTTGATTTCTGTTTGCCAAAGGAGTATTTAAATGTAAATATGCAATTAAGTGAAATTTAGTCTACTTCTAAGCAGCGGATTTAACAAACAAAAGAAATCACGCTCCTTACAGTGCTTTTTTCTTGCAAGCCATGTACATGCTTGACACTGATATCGGAGAAACACGTGGCTGCTTTTAAAATACATTTGCATGGAACGAGTAACAAACCGCGGGTCCTCCAGATCTGCTGGGTCATCTATTAATACAACCCAGTATTTTCTCACAGAAGTCAAGAGATAGGCAAGCAGGCTGCAAAACAAAAAAATAAAAAGCCTGAATATCACTTGTAACTCTGAATTACCTGCCTCTTCCTATCTCCTGTCCTAGTCTTATCATTATTTTAACATTAGGTCTTTCTTGTATTTAATAGTACTTCTGCACTTCATTTATATTTAATATGACAACTACTGCAGGATGAAAATGATCATTATCTATCTTATTTCAGACTCCACGTTCTAGTCTCAATAGGCACAAGCAGCAGATGATTATACAACTTGTGATGTTTCATGCAAGCAAATTAGAGGTTTTTTCAAGTTAAAAGTATAATTCAGTGTAATAGGAGAGCGTTGTTAACTGCTGCTCGTACATGCAGCTTTCTGTGAGATACAGTGGTGTGTAGTCACTGAGGATCAAGCCAAGTGTTTAGAAGATCTGGAAAAGGGATTTTGTCGTGCCTGTATTTTCCAGAGAAGGGTATGGAGTTTATTTCAAGCTGTTGCAATGTCACCTGGAATCATAAGGGAAGGGCTTGGGTGACAGCATTGGTGGGTTGAATTTCCCTCTCCTTCACCACAGGATCTTTGGTGTCCCACCATTGTCTCTCAATAAATGGATTCTTTCCCAGTTCACTGGTGCATTCTGAGGAACAGCCATTGCCCTTGGTAAGAGGCGGTTTAGGCTTTTTAGTGGAACAGGGTGTTCAGCGCTGGGCTGCCTGGTGCTCCTCAGATCTGCATGAGGATTTCCTGACGTGCTTCAGGGCAGAGAGGTTCAGAGCTCTGCAGTGCACAGTAGCTGTTGATCTCTTAGTGCAGGAGACCAAGGAGATGGAACAGTTAGTCAGCATTGTCCTTTCTGAACCGATCCACCTTCTTCTTCGCTTCTCCGTCCTCTCTTACTTCCTGTCCTACTGGAAAGTCGGTCCAGTGAGGAAGTTTCAGACTTGAGGGCAGATTTGGCAGCTGTGGGAAACTGGAAGAATTACAGAATCATGGAAATGACCTTCAAGATCATTGAGTCCAACCATCTACTAAATACTACCGGGAAGACTAAGCCATGTCCTGAAGTGCCACATCCAGGTGTTTTATGAACAACTCCAAGGGCAGTGATTCCACCCCCTCCCTGGGCAGCCTGTTCCAAGGCCTCACCACTCTCTCAGTAGAGAAGTTTTTCCTAATATCCACTCTAAACCTCCCCTGGTGCAGCTTCAGCCCATTTCCTCCTGTCCTATCCCCAGTTACCTGGAGCAGAGACCAACCCCCACCTGACTACAACCTCCCTTCAGGGAGCTGCAGAGAGCAGTAAGGTCTCCTCTCAGCCTCCTCTTCTCCAGACTAAACAACCCCATGTCCCTCAGCTGCTCCTCATCAGACATTTTCCCCAGACCCTTCACCAGCTTCATCACCCTTCTCTGAACTCGCTCCAGCACCTCGATGTCTCTGTTATCCTGTGGCACCAAAACTGAACCCAGTGCTCAAGCTGCAGCCTCCCCAGTGCCCAGTCCTGGCCACACCATCACTTCTCTGCTCCTGCTGGACACGCTGGTTTTGATACAGGCCAGAAGAAACATCCTGATTTAGGAATGGGAGTTTCTGAAAATGGAAAGCAAAGGGAGAACAGCTTTGTCTTACAGCTGTCACCACACCTATCCTCATGCTCAGCCCCACGGAGGAGAGGCTTTCATTGCCAGCAATAATCTGAACAGTGAGCAGCGTTCATGCAAGGAGCAAGTTCATTGCAAGTAGCAATTTGGGGCAATTTTTGACAGTTTTTGCCTGAAACGTGCAGCATGCATATCAAGAGCCAAAGGCACATGACTCTGCCGTTCCTGATTAAGAAATTCTGCTCCATTACTTCAGAATATTTTATCTGATTAGTATTTTGCAAGCACAGATTTTCATAGTTGTCAAAGCATTTGGACTATTAATAATAAATAGACCTAAATAGAATCCTTTGACTTTCATGGCTGCATCTTTCCAGTGCACTTAGAAAACAGGGAAATTTATTCTCTCCATTATCCCTGTTTTACCAGAGAGCTGTACTGGGGAGTAGAATCTTCCAGATTTACACAGTCCTCACGGCAGTCCCAAATGTAGAAGCTGTTTCTGTCTCTCATGCCACCCGATTCCACCTTGATCCTTCCCTAACTGCCCTGAATTCAGGCTTGCTGTCTTCTTTCCATTTCCATGGTCTAACACTTCTTTCCCCCGTTAGGAGCAGGCCATCGAGGTGCTCACACGGTCCAGCTTGGAAGTAGAACTGGCTGCGAAGGAGCGGGAAATCGCCCAGCTCGTAGAAGATGTCCAGAGACTCCAAGGCAGCCTCACCAAGCTTCGGGAGAACTCCAGCAGCCAAATCTCCCAGCTGGAGCAGCAGCTGACCGCCAAGAACAGCACGCTTAAGGTAAGGCTCAGCTCTGTGCTCTGCTGCTTTCCGAGGGTCAAGCTTCACCGATGTCGGGTTTCCGTGCTCCTCAGAGGTGCTGGAAGAGCCATTGCCTTCTTCAGGTCTCTGTTGAATTGTGGTTTCTGTGACATTTCATTCTAAGCGATCCCTCTGAATTTAATTCACCTAGTTCTCATTGCTTTGAGATCTGTGTTTGCAGGACTTGACTACCTTTAGAATTAAAACCACCCACAAAACCCAGCGTATATTTACCGTGGATAGTTTGGCGAGAGAGCTGAACTGAAAAGGCACAGAAAATCCTTCCTGGGTTTCAGATCTGACATTCCCATTGCAGGGATGGGTATTGCAGATTTGCCAGGAGTGTTTATTGTGCTCTGGTCTAGCTTTGAATTGACCAGCTCCCCCCTCCACTGGGGAAGGGAAGCGTATCACCTAGAGCATGAACCCAGTAAAACCCAGTCACAGAGAGAAGCCTTTTTAGCCCTAACAACCATTTCATTTTTTTTTTAACTGTATGTTGGCTGCACAAGAAATCCCATTTATAATTAGCAGTCCAATCCTATCCTGATTTGCATACCAGCAGCACTCCCCGAACCCAGAAGGAACATCTGACGGGTTTGTGAGTGACCCTTTCACCTTCTGCTTCAGCGGCTTCACTTTCTTTGTGCGCCAGCCCCGCGCTGCGGGTCTAGCAGTGAGCATGAGAAATGTTTCCTGCCATGTGTTATGAATCAGTTTCCTGTAACTCACTGTCTCTTTCATTGTTCCACCATCGATGAGATTCCAAGTGTAAACAAGATAAATTTATCTATTCCATTAAAGGCTTCATAGTTTTGCAGGTTTTATAGCCTGGGTTTTTTGGAGGCGGGAGGCTGATAGTACCCACTTAGCTCTGACTGTGGCGTGGGTAGCTTGCCTCTATCAGAATGATTTAATGTGCAATTGAAACTCTTACAAATTGGTCTAATTCGAACGTTTTTTAGCGGTTCCTGGTTTTGCTCTGGTGTAGCATAATTTATGTGGAGAAATGGCTGTTGGGGCTGAAAGCCGGAGCGTTGCACTCACATTTTAACACAGCCTTGCACAATTTTTATGAAAATTCAGTAGAGCAAAGGAAGCCCATTAGGTTCCTGTACTGACAGCATCGGTCTCTGCCCATCTGTCACCTTGTGGGCACCGCTCTTAGCGAGGGAGGAAGGAGCTGGCCTGGTTTTGAGGGACACATTTTGCTGGCTACACCCACATTCTGGGGTTTTTTCTTCCCTTTTTTTGTAGAGCCTGATAGAAAATATCTTGAGTCCTTGCACTTGACAGGTTTTCTTGGAATAAAGCATGTTCCTGGTGAGGTCAGTATTAGTTTAGCCATTAACTTCAAAGGGAATGGGATCATAGAAATGACAGAGCAAGTCTTTGATTTTCATTTCAGTAATCTCCTTCTATTTTCTCATAGGCTTGCCCCTCTAATGCTCTGTATTTAGGTTCCTGTTGATAGCGTCCGATGCAGTGACTCTATTGATAAAGTTGTAGTCATTTCAACCCTCCTTAACCTTCTTCCTTGCACTATAAAAACATTTCCCAATACATACACTTACCTGGGAAAACCTGTGTCTGAGATCTGTTGTACAAAGAACCAAATCTCAGCGGCGACGCGTTGATCTCGTCTTTGATCAGAGAGGAATTGCATCCAAAATAACTGCGATTGTAACAGTTGCCTCCACAAAAAAATATGAATCCCAGTTTCACAAATTAAAGCAATGTTCTCAGACCATTTCTTGGGGGAATTCTGTAATACTCTATGACTTAATGAAACAATGCAGAAATACTTTCAAAATTATTGCTTCTTTATCTTCATCTGATCTAATAATCAAAACATGTCCTCTAGTAATAAGACTTTTCTAACTGTAATTATATTAACTCTTTGTTGCCAGGAGTTAGAGCTTCCCTGCTACCCGGTTAAAAGAGAGCAGCGTTAGGTAGCAGAGAGAGAGATCAAATAGCCAGGGTTAATTAAATATGGGCTTTTTAGTTTATCACTCTGAACTATGACATCAGTCTAATGGTTGGGGTTGTTAAATGTTGGAAGCCCCCTAATCCAGCCCGTGCTATTTACCTGGCATACTTCAGTTAATAATAGAGTAATGATTCTATTTCTCCTTTCAGTAACATGAGAGGACCCAGCCTATGGGTTCCTTCATCCAGCAAATGCGAGGCGATTCCTTACGATGGAATACTGGTGCTTCAGTGTGCAGAAAGGGCACCAGTGTCCTTCCCCCTGCCCTCTGGCTCCCTGCATCTTTGTGTGGGAGAGAACGTTAGGCTGGCTTTTGTCTGAATTAACCAGGTTGATATTTAGGGCAAGATATTAGTTCCTCCAGATTGTCTCACAGCTTGAACCTTGGTTATACCGTGTCCTGGTCGTTTTGCAGGGATCTTTGAGACAATTACCATACTAATACATCTTAAACCAGTCAGCGATGGGGAAGATGCCAAGTGCCTAAATGGTCTCCTTATATACGGGCATTACCTTCTCAGCTGTTAGCTTACATTGTTTAGTAAAGGGTACGTTTAGGTGCAGGTTTTCCATGGCAACAATCTCTGTATTAGGTACTTGGGAATGATGGATGGACGTGTTTTTTATACAATTCAAAGTAAAATATTGCTGGTTGCTGTACTGCTCTAACAGCATACAAGCACCTGAGAGTCCAAAACAGCTTCGTTCTAGCAACATTTTTTTTTTCTTTTTCTTTTTTTTTTCTTTTTTTCTTTCCCCTAACTGTGTTTTGTACCTAAAATTTCCAGAGATATTTTCAGGGTATAGCATATCCCTATACAGAACTACATTTAATAGAGATTGCATTAATGGGAATCATTAATTTGTCTGTATTTTATACCTGTTTCTACGAAAGGCTTTATTCTTAGCATATCTTAGTGGCATAATTAACTAGCATATTAATCCAGGATGCTAATTTTTTGTGCAGTGTTCAGCAAGGTCCTCCCATGGCCTGCATCGAGTTTTAAAGCTGCCACTCACGATGCCAAGTCTCCTTCCCAGTACCGAGTGCTCTCAGGCTTACTGGTGTCATTTAAAGATCCCTCTGCAGTCTTGCTGAGCCAGACCTGGCACACTGGAGGTCTAGCTGGATTCCTTGTTGAAGGAGCTGGTTTGCTCAGCATCGAGCTGGCATGAAGAGCTGCCTGAACTCGTGGCACACTGGAGCTGACCCTCCTTAAAACTTAGAGAAGTTTGAGCCCCGGGGGGCATTCGCATAATGAGATTTCAACACATGTTGGACGTTATTAAAACCTCAAACATCTTCAATATTCGTGGGATTTTCTTAGTTACATCAGGACAGGACCAAAGCACCTGTGGCACTGTGTCTGCTCTGTAAAGCAAAGTCAGGATTCCCTCTAATTCCAGTTAGCAGCTGGAATTAAGTAAGGCAGGATTTGCCAGGAGTAATGACTAAACCTTGCTCTGTCTTTAGTCTGGGTGAAAATAACTCGTTTAGCTGATACAGAGATATTTCTTTTTTCCTTTTTCACACAATCCAAATGACTGCACGAGTTACTGATGGCTAAGGATGCCAGGACAGCAGACCGTTGAAGAGGCCACGCATTTCACCAGCGTCCCATAGAGCCCAAATTCCACACTTACCAACAGTTTCTGCTTTCCTGCAGCAGCCGGTGCTGGTGATCCACAAAGAGCTGCTTGCTGAGCAGCTGCCAGAGCAGGGCCTGTGTCTTGCTGCTGGGAGATTCCTCTCGTCAGCAGTGACTGGGGATTGTGGTACCAAAAAGCAGGATCAGAAATTTCAGAGGGCTGTATATTGATAACGTGGATATCCTCTTTGGGACTGCTTTTTAGTGCAGGTGCTGCTGGCAAGGCAGAAATCTCAGCAATGCCTGAGCTGGAAAGGACAGGGTCGGAATCCTTTAAAAGCTGGCTAAGTAGCTGAAAGTCCAGCAAAGCCCCCAGATGCTGCTGCTGTCATCTGAAGAAGCCTCATTTGAATTATCCAGATGGCTGAGATGAGGGGCTGGCTGACCTGTGGGTGCTGTGTTACGCAGTGTTCGGCTTTGCTGCTCCGCTAGCTCGGAGGTGGCTGATACCTCCCCACTGGCTCACAGCGTGGTTAAGAGGTTCCACTTCCTATTGTCCATCCACCCCAGCCCTGCCATTCGCTCACCTGTAGCTGTGCTGGGGCAGAACTTCATGGGACTGCATTTTAAACAAGGTTGTTAAAATTATCCAGGCTCACAGCAGCACTTCCTTGCCTTCCTCCTGCTTTCAGCCAGCGTCTTCTTGACTTCACTTCTCCACTGCAGGCAGCCTCTCCTGGCTGTAAAGCCCTATTGTTCTTTTTCATGTCATATAGTCCTTTCCTTTTCAAAGTAGCTGCTCTTGTCGTTGAGGGTGGTATGTCCTCGTGTTATTTCTGTTTCTTGTGACCTTCAGGATTCTGTGCCAATTTTAGCACCAAAGCTGAAGTGAAGCAGAGCTCACCTGAACTTCTCCATGGAAGGTTCAGGCCATTAAGTTCTGTTCTCCCTTTGCTTAGATCAGGTGTTCCTGTACTAAGCAAAGGAATTATTATTGGGAATTTAATGTGGCTTCTTCAAGCAACATAACGGCATCAATTATGTATCGCTGGTTTAGGCCTCCTGAAACATTTATCCCATAGTGATGAGAGGATCCCAACTGCTGTTGGGAGCAGGGGGCCCTGGGTAAGGTCCAAATGTGTGGTGCTGCCTCACTGTCACGGTTTAGGGGCAGGGCAGCCCCTTAGACCTGTAACAGACACTCTCTGTTAACCCCTCTCGCTCCCTCCCCAGGGGGGAAGAGAAAGGGAATGAGGGAGAGAGACTCTAGAAAAGGAAAACTGGAACAGCCATTAGAAAAGGAAACTGGAACAGCTTGAATGAGAATGGAAATAATAATAATGAAATATGTACAAATATATACATGACCAGTATGGAACCCAACCCCCTGATGGTAATTACGTCACCGTCACCGCTGGTGCTGTGGAGCAGGTACCAGGGGGTCCCAGGCTGGTTCCTGCAGCAGACAGGAGCTGTGTTCAGGAGGTGGATTCTGGTACCAGGTTCAGGACACACAGATTGGGATCGAAGGCAGGATGGACAGAGTCCTCCTGGGGTGCTCCGAGGAAGGGAATGAAAGAGAGCCCGAGCGAAGCCAAGCAAAGCTGGCAAAGTGGGCCAAGAGGGGAGAAGAGCCAAGGAGGAACCAGAGAGAGAGAA
>JANHFX010022282.1:20765-37037 GCA_027560015.1 Chloroceryle amazona
TGCTGGGAGCAGCTGCTGCCTGAGAAAACACACTGTGACCTCCAGACCATGCAGGGAGTTAGAACTGAGCTGAAAAGCCAAATCACTGAGCAGAACCAGCTCTGTTCCCACCCAGAGCAGGACAGTTACGGATTGCCTTGGGAGGGTTGTCTCAACAGTTGTGGCACCTCCGCACCCAAGAGAAGCCATTGAGACTGCCCTGGGTCGGATAGACCTGAGCACAAAGCCCTGCTGGGTTGGTCTCGATGTTTGATCTCCGGTGTGTGATCATATTAGTGCAGGAAGCAATGCTCCTAAAACAACCTGGCACAGCTGTTCTGTTGGGGCACGGGGCATTGTAGAAGTCTTACCAAGCCTAAGGTGTTCCAGTCAACAGCAGCTTCTTCAGGCTTTTCCCTTTTTTTGTGCAGATAAGGTTACCAAAAAGGGCATATTAAGAATCCAGTAAGTGCCAAAGCATCCTGCTTCTTTACTCCATTTATCAGTTCTGCAAAACTTTCAGCTGCCCCGCTTTGAAAGCCTTCATCCCCCTTCTCTTTATTGAGCACGTGACGGTGACACTGCAAAGAGCTGAATTCTGGAACGCTTGGCACTCTGTAAACAAAGGAGGAGTGAGGTATAATTGTGTTTACGTTGAGTTGGTTACAGTTTGTTTTCTAATATATGCAAATTAGGTACGAGTCATTAACCCTCACTTGTGCGCTGCTGTATATATAGAATAATTTCAAGATGATTTTGAAAGCCTGCAGAAAAAAAAAAAAAAAATAATAATCTGAATAATTAAATCCATGTTCTTTCTTTTAAAGCAACTGGAAGAAAAACTGAAAGGCCAGGCTGATTATGAAGAGGTTAAGAAAGAATTAAAGTAAGTGTTAAATGCCTACGTAATTTTTCACAAACTCCAGTTTAACAATGCTTGTTAAATGAAGCCACAGATCTGTGTTCTTGGAACAATAAAGAATTCGGTCAAAAACCCCAAAGCCGGGGAAATTGGGGATATTGGCAGAAATGGCCTCCAGGAGCAGGGGGGCTGCTGTGTCTGAGAGTGCTCTTTGCGTTGCAGCAGAGCATGGCAATAGCGAATAATTCAAGCGCCCGTGAAGAAAAGGTGCTAAAACTGCCCTTCCACAAGGGCAAAAAGTTTGAAAATCTGTGGTATTTTAAGCGGACCGC
The DNA here is from genome assembly GCA_027560015.1 of Chloroceryle amazona. Taxonomy (NCBI): domain Eukaryota; kingdom Metazoa; phylum Chordata; class Aves; order Coraciiformes; family Cerylidae; genus Chloroceryle; species Chloroceryle amazona. The sequence continues at coordinate 21,939 of JANHFX010022282.1, forward strand.
TCTTGAGAAATCCCCAGCCAACAGCTGTGGAGTGAGAATCGGATGCCCGGCCTTTGGCCATAATACCTTTTCTGTGCTTTTGCCAGCCACTGTTCAGCGCTTCCCATTTTAATGCTGCGCTCCTTTCGCCGTATATTTTTACTAACATATTGTGGTTTGAAACTAAAGCCACAAACAGCCTCTTCCTAATTCAAGGGGGTTTTTAAAGAGACTTAAAAGAGCCTCATTTTAAACTCTAACAAGATAAGCTGTCGGGTTCAGAAGAGAAGTTTTCTGACTGGAAATATGTTGAGTGTCAAGGTTTAAATAACTGCAAGAAACTCCATCTCCTCTTTCATCATCGTGGCATTTTCGTGCGTATTTTAAGAAGCCTGAAAGAACGTTACCTTGGTTAATGAGGTATTTCAGATGAGGCTGGAATAGTCATGTGCTTTTGTTTACATGTCCCTGGAGAATATGGAAAGCAGGTTTGGTTTTGCAAGTCCAGTGACCGCCCAGCCCTTGGTGCTATTATATTCAGGCCGCGCTGGCTGCGGTTCTGGTTCGCTGCCAGCTGCAGCACACCCTGCTGTAGCTTTAGAGTTTCAGTCAAGTGAAAATAGTCGACCATTTCTTTGGTCATTACACCTGAATATTAACGGGTCTCAAAAAAGCATCGTCGGTTTAGTGATGTGGGGAAACACGTTAAGGAAACTCAGCTTCAGAGTTCAGCCGGTCCATGCCCTTGTACCTAAAGTAGTGAATGGAAAAGAGGCCACGACCCAACACTCCAGTTTGCCACGTGAGTTACTAAACACGAATATGCCAAAACAGCAGGAGTTTTAAATCCAACCTGGTTTAAAACAGTTTAAAATCCTACTGGTTTAATGCCTTTACTTTAGAAACAAAACTCATTTAGATCCCTGTGTTCCTGGTGGTAATGCCTCTTTTTTGGCTTGTCTGTTTGTGTTTCTCTTTTACAACCCTGACTTACGTGAGGTAGGGATGGGGGAGAGCAGATGACAGGTCCAGGAGAAGCCATGACACAGGAGGGTTCATACAGTGCCTCTGCCTGCTCCTGTTATTTTGAGATGAGCCGGCAGTGACAGAGATGGGAGAACTGGAAGCAGCCCTTGTTGGCTGACAGTAAATTAACTCTTCTCCTGACTGTTACAGTTTTTATGTCCCATAATTTGTGGGTAACATTTTTTACCGACCAGCCTGTAGGTGGCCTGAGGTCCATGCTCCATCCTGCCAGGTGAGGGGGGGGTTGAGAGCCTCTGTGAGAGCACTGAAGATGTTTGTGATGCTGCATCATCACAGGAGCTCGTTCACACCACCCTTTCTGCTCCCACCTGGGCTGAAAGATGTGCCAAAATCTAAACATCCCCCGAGCTGCTCTCGGGTCTGACCTGAAGAGAAACCGTGAAGTCTGTTGCTGTAAATCTGGTCTCCCTCATTCTGAGTCCTGCCACGCCTGCCTTTGTGCCCTGAAACACTGACAGAAACGAACTGCTCGTGACACGCGTACGCACCAAGAAAAAGAGGTATCTTGTCAGTAAGGAAGAAAGGGAATAAACTACTCAGTTGTTTTGGCACTGATGTCTTTTCCTTAATCCCCTCAAGGATGTCAGGTGCATTGTAGGCTGAGGGATCTCAGTATCAGCCAACTTCTAACCTCAGAGGAACCTAACTGGGTGCACATCAAGATCTGGGGTAGGAGGATTCCTTGCTTTCTGCACTGGCTTTTCTGGAAAATGGCTTTTAAATCTATTTTTGAGATCTGAGAGCTCTGTGAGTTTTCAGTTCCCTCTCGAGTAATCTGACAGTGCTAACCCCCCTGCCTTTGCAGCCGGGATCACAGGAACAGAAAGTCGAGCTGTCCCAATGCACGCTTTGCTTTAGAGCAAGACCTTTCAAGTTGTCTTAGATGTGCAGATTCAAGTCACGAGATCATTCCTTTAAAAAGCAGGTAACTGATCTCGAGCAGCAGATTGAGTGGAGATCTCACGGGCAAAGATATTCCTGGAATCCAAAGAGGAAACATTTTGCTTCCTCATATTCCTGAGAAAAAAATATCTCATTTATGAGACGTTTGCACAGTCATTTTGGACACGTTTATCTTTTTAACGTTTTTTTAAAGAAATGAACCTGCTGCAGTGAATATCCCTCCAAGGGCAATCAATTCCAGATACCATCGACCTGGTTTTTAGTATAGTTTGGGTTCCCAGTGTATAGGAAATAACCTGTGGAATTGCCAGAAGGTTCTTTGAGGCAGCAAAGAATCCACTTTTGAAGTAGGCAGAGGTCAGTAAGTTTCCAGCCGAGGTTTGAATATGCATGCCTGCTCCAGGCTCGCGGAAAAATGCAGCTGCTGCAAGGGTCAGGATCCTTGCGGAAGGTCCCAGCTGGCAGCAGGTGCTCAGAACCAAAATGCATCTGTAGAGCAGCCTGTGCAAGTAGAGGGCACGACGGGATGAGGGCTTTAAAGCCAGAGAACCCGTTACACACATGAAATACATTCAGGCTTGCCTCGCGCTGGGGTTTCAGTCTGGTTCTGTAGGCAGCACGGTCGTGGGCAGAGCACTCCACACCTGCTCCTCTGAGAGCTGGGAGCTGCTTTTGGTTCAGGCTGATCCAGAAGGAAGGCTGTTGGTATGCTCCAGGACTGCCCTGCATGGCAATCAGAAGCGTGGTAAGTGGGGATTTCTGGGAGACCTGCGTGGCCAGTGTACTGCTGATCTGAACTGGCCTGGGAGAGGCGCCTGGGATCGCCACGGGAAGGCTGCCACGTGATAATTTACTGCTACACTTTGTGGGGGTGTTAAATTCCGAGGGGTCCTTCTTTGCCCATCATGAGAACACACATTATGAGTTGCTGTCCTTTCAGAGGCCAGACCCTGCAGAATCTGGGGGAGGATGGAAACAGCTAATTGCCAGTGACTGGGGTTTTCCTAGATGGGACTCTGTGTCCCTTGGAGTCCTGTGCCTCTGAAGAGATGTCCCAGGAAACACTTGCTTTCAGCAGGGATTAGCAACCTGAGTGAACATGCCTGTGATGGCACTATTGTCAGGAGCTTCAGGAGCTCAGGCCATCAATGCCAGCCTCTCTCCTTGGGTCCATTAGCAGCAGAAAAGAGGCACTTTTGCACATGGCTGAGCTGTTGTGCCCACCTGAAGCATCAGTCTTAACAGCATTACCTTACGTGCCCGTGTCTTGGGTGACGGCTCTACCCTGATTTCTGCTGGCAAGAGGCATCATCCAGTGATGCCATCGGATGACAGAATATTGTGATTTTATTAATTACTATACTTGTAGGAGTGCCTGTCGGAATTACCACTGCCTGCAGGGAGTATGCCCAGATGCAAAATGCGTGAGGTTTCTGTCTCGGGATGACTTCTTTTCTTGGACTTGCTATGACTTTGAGTGATCTCGAATGACTCACCAAGCCCGGTCATTTCCAGAGCCTCACGTACTGGACGTTAATTCTGGATCAACACACAGACAGGTTTCCAGAGGAGCTGGACGCTCCGTGGTCCAGCTGAGGAGTGCTGAGTGCCTGGCCAACTCCTAGTGGCATCCAGCACTAGTCCCTGCATCTTAACACTGGCCTTCTGCCTTTTTGTCTCAGTTTAATACACGACCGAACATATTCTCCCTGCCTCGCAAAGTTCCTGGTGCTTTATGCGCGACAGAAATGCTGTATGAAGACTGCCTGTATCTGTTTATGGTATTTTCCTGCAACGAATGGATGTCATCTTTGTACAATGAGAAGCCGAAATCATTTATTGCTTCAGTCAGAGGAAGTTCAGGTCCTGCCTGCAGCAGGCCTATTTAAATAAATTTATAGGACAAGGCTCAGTAATAAGTTTGTATTCCTGTAAGATTCTCGTTTGCCAGACGATACAACTCCAACTGAAAGCCTTTGAAGGGAGACGTCCTTTGACTGCGCAGTATTTCTATAAAATATTGACAATGAGACTATCAGATTCTTCTCTTAATGTACTTATAAATATTTGGATCTTTCATATTTCTTAAGAAATATTGTGCCATTTCGTCTTCCCTTCGCCATAGAACTAGGAGGTTATTAAAATGAAAAACTGCCTTTTAGCCTGTAGTGTCTTGGTCGGGAAGATTATTTGTGCATATTTTCCTTGCTATGTGAGCTGCTGTATATAATATAAAGTGCTGTGACTGTGGTGGTGATTCCCATGTTTTGCTGCTTTGCTACAACTTTTTCATTCCCTTCAAGCTTCACAGATAAATTCATATCGCTTCTGACAGCTTAAAATGTTATATCCTTATTAACCTTTAAATTTACGCTTTAAACTGGCCTGGTGGGATTGCATATGGAATGATTTAGATGACGCTCGAGAAAATTTTCTTATCCAATAACTAGTTTGAATAGTTATTCTGTATTCATTAGAAGGCTGTGTTACTGCAAGGAAAGTTGTTATCACTTGTAGTGCTGCTGGAGAGTAGGAAATGGGAATGTGAATGCTCATTAGTGGAGTTGTTAGGAAAAGAAGAAATAGAAAATAATTTGTTTTCCTCCTGCTTTCCACAGCATATTGAAATCCATGGAGTTTGCACCGTCCGAAAGCTCTGGTGCGCAGGTACTGGACCTACCTTTCTTTTCTTACTTAATTCAGCAGCTCGGTTAAATAACAAACATTCTTGTCTTGCAATTCGTTGGTGTTGGCGTGGATGGTTTCCTGTTGATTTGGAACATGAGGGTCGATCGTTGTTTTCCTGATGTTCTCTTACACAAAAAGCTGAACTGAACATTTTTTTTTTGCCCGGTAATTTCTTTTTAAGCGGTCAAGGACAAAGAATGACGTTTCAGCTGGGCTGGAGTGGGCGACCATAATGGTGTCAGGCTGAGCCTTTTGAAGATGCTAGAGCTGGGGTGCGGCTGCGCTGAGATTCGCATGTGCCTTGTGCTGACAGGAGGCTCGCCAAGGATTTTAGCATTTTTGAGTCTTCGTTAGCCTTGAGAATAACGTTCACGAAAGAAAACAAACCTTTGAGTACCGCAAGCAGGAGAAAGCTCTGCTATTCCAGCCAATTAATCTTCCTTAAGTTTAAAGGTTATGAATTAAATTCCTGCGTCAGAAATCTGCAGAGAATATCAATACACTGGGATTAATTTTCACCGTGTCTTTTCACGAGCAAGGGTTAGCTATTTAGTGGAAGGTAAACGGCAGGTTTCTGTGCCCGACTGTGTTTTGGAACAAGCTGTTAATGCTGCAGCAGCATTGCAAGGAAATGCTTAACTCGGGTCAGCTGACGTAGACGAAATAATATCATCTCAACTCCTGTTTTAATCAGATTACAAGAAGTACAGCTTTTAACTGGCAAGCGTGCCAGTACCTCTTTAAAAGAAGGAGGATTAAGAAAATGTTCCGTTACACGTTTCAAAATAATGCGGAATTGATGAATGATTTACAGTCAAAATTAAACAGCGAATCTCTTCCCTGGCTCACGGAGGAGCACTGAGCGATTCCTGCAAATATATGCATGGTGAATTCCCCAGCTGCCTTCAGAGCAGAGATGAGCACTTGTTTTCTTCTTCCGAATCCTTTTTAGTGCCTGAGTGAGACTCTTAATGCTTTTAGAAACAAACCTCCCACTTTGATTTTCTTTAGGATGCATCTAAACCGCTGGAGGTGCTGCTGCTGGAGAAGAACCGCTCCTTGCAGTCCGAGAACGCCACGCTGCGTATCACGAATAGTGACCTGAGTGGTAGGTTGACGCGATTTTCGGCTGTTCTGCTTTCTGTGCTGCCTTGTGCAGGGAGGGAGGGGCTGAGTGAGAGGTGAGTGTCTGAGCTAACGCACGGCAGAAAGATTAAGAGGCAACGAGAGCACCGAATAACGTTTGATTTCTGCAGTTTTATAGGCTGGATAATAAACTAAAACTTGGAGACCTCAGAGAGTCTTTAAAGGTTAGGAGAGAGGCATTACAAGATGTACCGAGTGGTAGCGTTTGAGGCTGTCTTCTGTTTTGGGAACAGATTCATCCGTGGCACCAGAAGTCTCTTCCCCCACGCACAATGTTATGCAAAATGTTTGCATGTAGAACACAATAATCTTCCTGTCTGATGCACTCAGATATACTACCAGCAGGTCAGCTTGGAAAAACAACATACTTTCTTTTTAGCAAAGTGTGTCTGCCGTTTAGCTTTCCTGATGTGGGCTTTTTACATCTCGTGTGCACATTTTTTTTTAAATGGCAAGTCATGGAATTTCCAGATACTTGAACGCTTACGGTTTTTGCAGCTGGAAGAAAGTTAAAAGTTGCCACTGGCCCTGGGATTACTGAATTCTGAAGTGTTTTATGACTTTTAACTGAGTGATCTGGTGATTCCTTTATTCAAATTGGTTTGTTCCAAAATGTAAATGTTTGCTGCATTTGGGTTCAGTCAGGTCCAATGAGTAATGTCTTGAATGAGAGACAACAAAGAGACTTGCTGTCTGTAACTGCCTTGATTTGAAATGTGTAACTGCACTTCATGTAACTGTTCTAGTGTTAATGTTTGTAAGGGGGATTCTCCAGGCTGCAACATACAAGAAAGGTGCAAACATGAAATGCATGTTGTTTGTTTTGGGGGCCTTGTTTGGCTTATTACAATTTCAATTGTGGGGAAAAAAAAAAAAAGGAAAAAAAAGACAAAACAAACCAACAAAACATCAACCCACAAACGAAAACAAACCAAAACCAAAACGAAAACAAAAATCCCACCGCCACTTCATTGGCCCTTGTAAACCTGCACTTTTTCCCTTTGCGGGGCAAACTTTGCATTTTTTTATCTTGGTTTTTCCCTCTTTGATCCCCCATAATGCATTATGTTTGACCTTCCTTGTAGGGTCAGCCAGGAGAAAAGGGAAAGACCAGCCTGAGAGTCAGCGTCCTGCAACCTTGCCGGCCTCCCCTCCTTCTCAGTTGCTCCGCAACGCGGGGGAGCAGGCTTCCAATACTAATGGTACACACCAGTTCTCACCAACGGGTTTAAGTCAAGACTTTTTCAGCTCATCCCTGGCGAGCCCCAGCTTACCCCTGGCCTCCACAGGAAAATTTGCACTAAACTCTCTCCTCCAGCGACAGCTAATGCAGTCCTTCTACTCCAAGGCAATGCAGGAAGCAGGAAGCACAAGCATGATTTTTTCAACAGGTCCTTACAGCACAAACTCCATATCTTCCCAAAGTCCATTACAACAAAGTCCGGACGTAAATGGCATGGCCCCGTCTCCCAGCCAGTCAGAAAGTGCTGGGAGCATCTCTGAAGGCGAGGAGATAGACACGGCCGAAATTGCACGTCAGGTGAAAGAGCAGTTGATCAAGCACAATATTGGACAGCGGATATTTGGACATTATGTGTTGGGACTGTCGCAAGGGTCTGTGAGTGAGATACTAGCCCGGCCAAAGCCATGGAATAAACTGACTGTGAGAGGCAAGGAGCCATTTCATAAGATGAAGCAGTTCCTCTCGGACGAGCAGAACATCTTGGCTCTTCGCAGCATCCAGGGTAGACAAAGAGGTAAGCGCTCGCCGGCCGAGGGTCTCGCCCGATTCTGCTCCTAGTTCCAAATGTTACAAATGGGAAGCTTCCCTGTGCGGGGCCGTTTGCGCACGGCTGCTGTTCTCACCCAAATCAGAGATCAGGTACAGAAAGTGCAGCTTTCTAACTCTGCTGTTCAGCACTCGAGCAGGTTAGTATCTTTGCTTACGCTTTTTTTAGCCGCTGACTGTGTTGGTCAGCGGGAGCAAGCAGCGGGGACGCTTCCATCCCGCGCTTCCCAACGGGTCTGTGTGAGAGCTAAACAGGGAGTGAAGAGGGTTGGTAGCTCCTAAGGCTACCAGCCCTCAGAAATACATGCCAGTTTCTATTTGGGGTTTCTCGAGACCAGACTTTTGTGGTGTCTTGTGTGGTTTTTATTTTTTTTTCCCCAGTGTTTTGACCAAGTGCATAGGTGATGCATGAGAGGAGAAATGAAACAACAGTCCTAGCTTAAAGCAGCTTTGCATATTTAAGGCAGTGATTTTAAGAAATGACATGCATTTCATTGTGATTCATCTTAAGCAAAGACCGAGATTTACATTTAGAGAAACTGAAAAGTAAGTTGTTTACAGTCAAGAAATATTGGAGAGGGCAGGCAGGATTTTCCTCGATTTTGTTTAATTGGAAGCACACACTGTTAGATTTATAACCTGTCCTTCCTTTTGATGATTGTACTTGAGGGGATTATCTGCCCGTCTTTAACCTCTTCATTTTTGGTATCTCTAGACATTTATTTATATCTGTCTAATCTCCTTTCCGAACGTAGCTGTGATCTTTATTAACAAATCAGCCAGCCTTGCTTCTTCCCGAGTAGCCAGCTCCTCCGCGCTCAGCCAGAGGCTCGAGGGGGCGAGGGCAGCTCGAGCCCCCGCGGTCAGAGACAGGCTGCCAGCTTCTCATGTCACACAGCCCATGATGTCAGAGCAACCATCCCCTGATTGTTTTGTTCTTACCAAACTTGTTTTTCAACAGAGAATCCAGGCCAGAACCTGAACAGACTATTTCAGGAAGTACCGAAACGAAGAAATGGGTCTGAAGGTACGTCACAGGCAGGTGTTTTTCTTTGCAGTCGATACCTAGGAAGTGGAGTGTGCTTTAGCTGTGTGTTTCCTTAAAACTGTGCAGTTTGATTCTGGCCTGGAATCTGATAGAAAAACAGACAGTAAGTATAAAACAAACCATGGGTTAGATGAACACTTTTGCTTTTTCTAATTCTGCTGCTGCTGCTGTACTAACGTAACCCTGTTTGGATACTTTTTCCACTCCCGACCTCGCTGCGTACGCAGATAAAAAGAGGAAAGTGATAGAAGTGGCATTATAAAAACCATCAGATCTATTGAAATGCTCTCTTGGCTATTTTTGTGATTCTGGAGGGAGAAAGTTGCCCGATTACGTGCAATCCAACGTCAGTCGCGTGCTGCTTCTGCTCTAGATTTACTTCTTTCTTCTCATGGGGCTTATGTGGACTCTAATACGCTGTTAAATTAGTGTGATACTTCAGTGCGGTGCATGAAAAAGAAAGGAGATGAGTGAACAGTAGATTAGAATCCAGTAGATTATCACTGGACAGGAAGTACCAACACTTCTCTCCCTTACAGATGAGTTGCAGAATTTTTCTCTTAGCAAGGCAAGAGGAAGAAGAGAAAACAAACCCGAGTACCCCAAAGCTCTGTCGCTGTTTTGATTCCAGTTAGAAATTATCTAGCTCACTCACAAATTACAGTCTCATGATGAAAAATGCAGCTAAGTGCAGGAGCATTTGCAGTCATCGGTTTCCCTCCTTTTCTTCCCCGTAGTGGTTAAAAAAGCAGAACAAAACCAAACAAGCAAGTAATGGCTCTTAGCTGGAGAGTACTTCAAATGGTATCTGCGTTTAAACGACTGTTTCTCTTAATGTATTAACCTCTAGAAAGTTAAAAATTATTTTTATCTAGTTACTTTTTAATTCTGTTTGGGCTGAATATACTCATCCTACTTCGCCTGGCAGCTAATGCCAATTTTAAGGTGAATTCTGATCTTATGTTTTCACTTGTCTTCTTTTCCCCTCTGGTTCTTTTCCCTTCTGTTTCCTCTCCCCCTCCAAAAAGCAAACAAACAAAAAGAACAAAAAGAACAGAAAAAAAAATAGAGTTATTGGTGTTACCCTAGAAAGGGCATATCTGACCTCCTGGTTCTTCCTCTGATGGCCTCAGGGTTCTCGTGGTCCCAGTGCAGCCAGTGGGCAGGCTTTTGCACAAGGAGGAGATTTTTCTTTTATTGTGTTAATTACGTTCTTGGTGTAAATGTTGGTAAAGGTCCTATGTAAACTTTTGTCAGGTCACCTGGTAGTGTTTGGGTATCTGCTGTCTTGTCTTTGGGTTAAAAAAACCAAACAAAACCAAAACCAGCCGAACAAATGACAGCTTTCCCAGTGTCATTAGTTTTGTTTTCCTCTTCAGGTAATATAACCACCCGAATCCGAACCACCGAGACTGGCTCTGATGAAGCCATCAAATCCATTCTCGAACAAGCCAAAAGGGAGCTGCAAGTACAGAAAACAGGTACGGTCTCATTTTGTCTCTTGCTCCTTTTATTTCAGAGTGTAATTAAAACAATTACCATGAGCTTTCTGGTCAGTTAATTATAGTCTTAAAACCTTGAATGGAGGTTTGAAGAGTTTTGTTGGGGTTTGTTTAATTATTTAGTGGAGTTGTTTCTGTCTATAAGACATCCCAGGTTAAGTTTACCTGTGTCACAGCTTGGGGGGGTCTCTCCCCACTCCCAGGGGAGCAACACTGGGAGATTTCTTTTTCCACATGCAGAGCTCTGCTGCCTTCACACCAGCGCAGAGCTGCAGGATGAACCTACAAAATCCTTCCTTCTACCAATTTGCTCCTTGGAAAGGGAACGGCTCCTGCTTTCTCTTCTCTTCTCTCTAACTCACACCCCAGGGACACAACTGCATGAGAGGGGGAGCGGCAGGGATTTGTCGGGGTGAAGGTCACGATGCAGCCAGCAGTTCCGGGTCACACAGCTCCATCGTACTGTGGACATCATGTACTGAAATTACAGCGCAGGCAGACTCCGGCCTGACTTTTATATGACTTTAGTTTGGGTTACAGAATGTATTCAGTGAATGAACTGGCAAATCCAAACAAGCCTTTCCTTTCCCCAAAACATCATTAATTTAACATCTCAGCCCAAGATAAGTTTAATTTCTCATTGTACCCTGTCATACAGTTTAACTTTCTGTCCACAGCCCTCCCAACTTTACGAGAGTTTCCAGGACTGCTGAAGTAGAAAGAGCTCTGCAATACTTTTGTTTTGCTTTTAAAAGTAAATACTGATTTACAGTCTTGGATAGTTGTCTTCTAAATGAAAACCAAGCTAATCTCAGGGCAAAATATGAAAGACTAGTTTAATACACCATTTAAATATGACTTTATACAAGCAGTGATTACACAGAGAAATAGGGGCTGTGTGCAGGAAACTGCAGGCACGTTGTTCAGTAGCGTGTTTCATCCCAGGACTTCAGGCTTCCTTCCAAATACTAATTCAGCCTCGAAAACTCCCTGTGAAACCAGTACAGAAACAGAAGAGATAGTCCCCCTGTCTTATTTTCTTTTTCCCCATTTCTTAGCTTTTCACGTATTATACAGTGCGTGACAGGAAGGGATGACTGTGGGGAGGCAAATTCAGAGATTATTCAGATGAGGCATAATCTTGCCGGGGTAATAGGCAGCGTCTTTCAAATTTTATTTCACTTTCAGGCCACTTCTTGCAGCGTGCAGGTTCCCCATTACTATCTAGCGCTTCACTTTCCCCGTTCTGTGTAGAGTAGCTTTCAGAGGAATTGGTTTTCAAGCACTAGGGACCTCTAACTTAAATGGAAACAGATGCCATTGCAAAATCCTTCTGGCTCTGCAGAGATAATTTTACACCCACGTTCCAGTCTCTGCTCATCCCCGGCTGCTGCAGCGCAGCCACCCGAGTCCTGGTTCACCACTGCATTTAGGTGGGAGCGCTTCCGAAAGCGCCCGCGGCTCCAGTCGAGGGCTTCGGCTGAGGCAGAGGGCGAGGGCAGGCGCCAGCCTGAGTTTGGTAGAGCTGTTTATTTCAGTGGTTTGGACCACGGAACAAGAAAACAGGAAGCAGGAGCATTATTTAGCTTGTCAAATGAAATACTGAAGTCTCCTACTAAAGTTCTTGCTTTGTTGTAATTTGCGTGTTAGGTTTCTGGAGGTAAGAGGGCTCCGGTTATTCCCACCCTAAGAGGGAACGGAGAGGTTGTCCAGGTGAATGCAGCTGAGATCAGCTCTGAGTGTGTGTTACCATTCATTTGTGGAGGTAGAGAGAAGTGAAAGGTTAAACAACTGTGGAAATCGAGCTCTAAAATGTTACTGACCACTGGGAGGGGGAGGAAGAGGTGAAGGCTTGATTTTCAAAGGCTTTTATTTGAAAATTTTTCTGATGGTGGAAAACCTGCAAGGAGTACCAGAGGGGGGCTGGGTGGCTGCAGCTGGGTCTCTGCGTGCAAATGTCCAGCACTTTGGCAACTAGAAAAATTTTCCAGTGAAGAACTTTGGAAATCTTACCTTATTTTGCAAAATGCAAAGCTTTGCCTAGTGAAAACTCCTCCCTCCCACCCAGAAATGTATTGCAGCCCTTTTGCTGCCGGGGCACTATTTACAGTAGCACGTGTTGAATATAAAGCATATTCCTCTGTTGCATTTAGTCTTTTGGTTGTTTTTCATAGCTGAGCCGGCTCAGCCGCCTTCTGCATCTAGCAGTGGCAATTCTGATGATGCTATTCGATCCATTCTGCAACAAGCCCGACGGGAAATGGAGGCACAGCAGGCTGCCCTTGAACCTGCCTTAAAAACACCACCTTTATCTCAAGCTGACATTTCTATCCTGTCCCCCAAACTAGTGTCTACACCTGCAATGTCTTCGGTTTCCAGCTATTCTCCTTTGGCCATATCCCTGAAGAAACATTCATCTGTCACTGATTCCAGTATCTCTGCATTGCAGAACCTCTCTGGGCTCAAAAAGGAGCCTCAGGAGGCACCTGTTTTAGAGCTTCATGGAATAAGTGATTCTGCCCAGGGTATGTTGAGGCATGTTAAAAATGAGTTGGGACGTGGTGGTGTTTGGAAGGACCATTGGTGGAATACTGTGCAGCATGAGAGAAGAAATACAGCTCTTCCTGAAGATATAAAAGTTGAGGAAGCCAGTGGTGGAAAAGAAAAGGTCAGCAATCAGACTAGGCCAGATCGTAGCCAGCTCCAAGGACCATCTTCTTCAGAATATTGGAAAGAGTGGCCAAACGCTGAATCTCCGTACTCCCAGAGTTCTGAATTGAGCATGACTGGGGCGAGTCGCAGTGAGACACCACAGAATAGCCCCCTCCCTTCATCCCCTATCGTGTCTTTGTCAAAGCCATCCAAACCTTCAGTTCCTCCACTGACACCCGAGCAGTATGAGATTTATATGTACCAGGAAGTGGATACCATAGAGCTAACGCGGCAGGTCAAAGAAAAGCTAGCAAAGAATGGCATCTGCCAAAGGATCTTTGGCGAAAAGGTAAAGAACTGGTTATGTCTTGTTACACCAGTGTCGTGAATGTGCCTTGCGCTCCTTCCCTTGGTACGGAGCTCAGCGTGACGCAGGGGAGTAGCCCACGTGCGCCTCGTGGAAAAATGGGTTTGCTCCCTGTGTTAAATAGGGAAAAACTAAGCTCCCAGAGGGGAGCGGTAGTTTTCCCGTGCTCTGTCCATTGCTTAGCTTGTCGTACACAGATTGGCTTCAGCCACTGGTGGTTAGGAGAATCCCCCCCACCTCCCACGTTTAGAAACATCAAAAGCCAAAGCAAATGTTACCGAGACTCAATAGTTCCCCCTTAATATGATGAATTCATGGAACATTTGAGTAATACCCTTGTCATGACTGGAGAGTCTTAAAATTGTTCTAAGTGAACATTATGGACACGAGAGCATTTTTCCTTTTTTTTTTATCCCCCTTTTTTCTTTTAAATATTTGGCAATGCTCACAAAGGTATTTAAACAAACACGTGGAAAATCCCCTACCTCTCTCGACCTGAGGTCAAGAATTGACAGCCATTTCTTACACTGGGTGCTGGGTGTCCCCGTGTGCTGCTTTCAGGCAGTGGTGGATTACAGATCCGCAGTGCATGATGAGTCCTCCCAAAGTTCTCACGTCGTGGGCTCTAAGCATTGGACACGTGGGATTTTGGGAAGGGGTGGTCCCCAAGCACCAGAACACGCTTCCCAGGCTATCAGCAGTGGTGGGCAGCTGGTGTTTCTTCTTCCTGTAAAGAATGGAATCAATTTGATAGTATAATAGGAGCCGGCATCGCGCTATTACCTTCTCACTAAGATGTAGAATGAAAAGCCTGACCTCTTGGGGTCATTAAAGATCCCGTGGCAGCTTTCATTAAGTATGATTTTTAACCCCTGTACCTGTGCTGAATTCCAGGCAAGTAATTGAGTTCTGCCTGCCTGAAATTCCCCCTTTGCTGCAGTCGGCTGTATTCTTAAATATTTACTTGCGTGCAGCAGCCGCTGCTCCAGGTGAAAACACCCAACCTTATCATTCATACCAACCAAAAAAAAATAAATAAATCTACCAAATATAGGCTTAGTCTCAAAAGTCCCAATTATTTTTGTTTGAGAACAAAATACCTGCCAATCATCTCCTGTTTTATCTGCCTGTGTGTGCCCGGACTCTGTGTTTTTCCTGTTAGAACTGATGAAACTATTTGACACAAAATATGAAAAGCATGCAAATCTTGCCCCATCCTTCTGCCGTTTGCGCTGCCTGCAGGAGAAAAAAAAACCACCCACCAGCAGAAAAGCACGGCAGGAGAAAAACCTTTCCCCCCCCCGAGTACCTGCAGATGACATTTTGCAGTGTCCCAAATTGTCCGTAGCAAAACCATTTGAGCGCTAGAGCAGCTAAAGGAGACCAAAGTGCCTGCAGTTCCCCCCCACACCCCCTTCCACATCAAATGTGTTAACGTGCCCTTCTTGGTTGCTTCACTTCAGGTATTGGGGCTGTCCCAAGGAAGTGTCAGTGACATGCTCTCCAGGCCAAAGCCATGGAGTAAATTGACCCAAAAAGGCCGAGAACCATTTATTCGTATGCAGCTCTGGTTGAATGGTGAGCTGGGACAGTGTGTCCTGCCTGCACAAGGGCAGCAACAAGGACAAGGTAATTAAAATTCCACTATGTTGTTTGAGTTGAGGAGGAGGAGGAGGAGGAAATCTTTTCTTTTTTTCTTTTTTTTTCTTTTTTTTCTTTTTTTTTTCTTTTTTAATTAAATCTGCAGTAAGTGAGACTCGCCCCCAGTGCCAGTCCAGGCGGTGCTGGAAGCGGCAGCGTCCACCCTCCCAGCCCAGCCGCTCCGTCGGGCGACGCGCTGGGAATGTTTACGTACGAAGCGCTCCTTTATGCCTCATTGATAAGCAGCACTTATCGAGTTCCTAAGTGGGACGGTACTGTCTAGGCACCAGTACGATCCCTAATTCAAAAACATTTTGGCCAAAGAGCTGGGAAATCT
>JANHFX010022283.1:0-19722 GCA_027560015.1 Chloroceryle amazona
GAACCCGCCTCCGCCCGGCGGCGGCAACGCACCGGGCTCCCTAGCGGCTTCGGCGGGGGCCGGGGGCGAATACCGCGAGTACCCGGGCCTCGAGGGGCGGCGGGTCCCCGACGTGCCCCGCTGCGTAGTTGCCGCTGGGGCGGCGCCTGGCCCGGCTCAGTGCGCGCCCGCGGAGGGGCCGCTCTGCCCCTCGGCCCGGCCGCCTCCCCCTATCCCCGGCACCTGCAGCCGACAGGGGAAGGGGTCGTTGGGCGAGCTCGCTGTGAGCGAGTCCGTCTGTGTCAGAATCGGAGTTCGTAAGGTGTTTGCTGCGATCACTGCTAAAGTCTGTGAGTGCGTGGCTGTTTAAAACGGGGGGCGTATCTGGGCATCCCCAGAACGAGCGAGACTGGTCTCCTGTGATTTTCACCCGTGGTGGTGGATGGGAAGAGATTTTCCTTTCTAAAATACGCAGCTTAGTTTAGGCATACATTTAATTACCCTGAAGCAGAAACACAGTCTTACATCAAACTGACCTTAACATGTCCGAAATGTTGAAGTCTGAGAGAGGCCTTGAATCCCGTGCTGCTTCTCTGTGCTTCAAGACATCAGCACGGCTGGGGAAGCTGGTGTGTTTCGGGTCATGCGTTCGGGGGAGTTTACAACGCCGGGAGTGTTTCTGCAGTGATGTTAGCTAGAAAAATAAATACATAACGTATCTGTAGAATAGCTGGGTTTAGTACTGTCTGATGAGAGAATGCTCATCTACCTTGGCTTTTAATTGTCTGACATACTCAGTGTCCGTTGTCAGCTATGGGATGCTCTCTTGTTAGATGAGAGCTGGTACTGAAAACATTCACGTGCTTTTAGTGTTTTATGGTAATCAGTGATGCTCATACATTACTTGTGCAGGTGACTATTACATGGTGAAGAAGCTCTTAGAGGAAAACAGCTCGGGTGAAATGAACATAAATTGTGTGGATGTGCTTGGACGAAATGCTGTTACCATAACCATTGAAAATGAGAATTTGGACATACTACAGCTTCTTTTGGATTATGGCTGCCAGGTACACAACCTTCTTAAGGTCTTGAAAATTTTCAGTGTAGTCACTGATCTGTGTATTCTACTCTTTATTTATCTTCTCTGTTAATCTGTCAGAATTTAGAAGGAAATAAAATCTGTCTTTCTAGGCAGTTCAATTCTTTTTCCATTTAGTAATTGTGAAAGGGTTTTCTTCTCACTATATTTTTCTAGTGGGATTTTACTGGCACGGCAAATGTATAGTAACATTTTGAATTATATTAACAGGTTTGGAATTTCTTTTCAATGTTATTCCTGTTGCAGAGATAATATATACATTATCTTCACGTAAAATAAACAGTATATAATCAGAGTGCAACACACTAAGGTAGAATGAAGAGATCTCTGGCTGTAGCCTATAGTAACTTTTTAAATGGTAGAACAGCTAGAAAAATGCACATTATATTAGATTATTTTAAGTTAAGCATGTATTTGTACAGTGCTTTCTTGTTAAACTTGATCTGTGGGCAGTTTCAGACCAACAGTACTTCCTTAACAATATGCAGCATCTCTGCTGCTGCGGGGAGAGTTGTAGCTATGATGGCTTAAGTCTGTAAGACATGGAAAAGTAGTATCTTTTATTAGGTGTTTTATACTGGATGTGGAAAAAAAAGCCTTTTTAGTGGTGATAATCAAAGCTGTGTCTCTTATTTTTAAAGTGACAATTTGAATTTTCTTGAGTGCATTAAAAAGAATAATATCAAGTGTAGGGAAAAGCTGTTTATCTCAACTTAAGAGAAGTTTCAGAAGTAGTTACCTGTCCAGAAAAAATATCTTAGGTTCCTGGCTTTACCACAGCACAAGGAATGCAGAGCTGAAGTATCCATATGCCTGAGTTGTGTTACAGGCACACACTTCTAACATTTTGGGTAGCCTAGTAAACCGTCCCTGACAACTTTTATTTTGCAAGTATCCTGCATCATCTTTGGAAAGTAATTTCTGCAGTTGGTTCTTCTGCTGTTCTTGCAATTAAACTGTCACTAAGCTAACTCCTGGAATGACGATCTTGATTTGTATCCTGTTCAGGTGTGTGGTGACAGTACAGAACATCATTTTAGTACTTGAAAACTAAATTTAAAATATACCACTAAATCAAACTGCAGTTTGGCTTCAGGTTGACCGTTTATGCCAAGTTAGTGCTGTTTTTACATATGACTTATTTTCTTTCCTTAGTCTTCAGATGCACTTTTGGTGGCTATTGACTCGGAAGTCGTGGGAGCTGTTGACATTCTACTTAATCACCGACCAAAAAGATCCTCCAGACCAACCATTGTAGTTGAGTGTTGTTATTCCTTAACTTTTGGTCAGGAAGTGGAGAGCTGTGATACTGTGTTCTGGGTAACGGTAATATTTAAAACAATGTCCTTGAATGAAATTCCACATCTCTAAGGTTATGGAATCTGGATATTAGAGATTATTTTGATAGCTTCTTTTGTCTTACGCCATTTTGCTTTGCCACCTAAGGAGCCCAGTGGCTGTTTACATGCCAAATGCTAACAGATGCCTAGTAAGTCCAGAAGAGAAAAAAAAAGAGTTGGTTATAAATATTTTCTAGTAGACTGTTGACAAATCGATTATCAGACTTGACCTATAACAGGTATATTCCTGTATTAAAGCTTCCTAGATTTTTAAGGCAAATCTATAAACCTCAACTGCTCATTTTGAAATGAATCAGTTGAAACTTAACCTTTGCAATGCTCAGGTATCAAAGAACTTCTAAAACATCACAGGCAGAGGTGAAGGTTGGGAAGGAATAAGATGTTGTGTAAGAGAGTATGGTACAGTCAGGATATTTTTTTGCTGCGGATAGATAGTAAATGTACTCATAATCACTGTCTCTCAACCAGAGCAAAGTACACTTTTTAAAAATCATCAAGTATATTGGGGAAGGCAGGCAGTGAATGTCAGCTTTTCTATGTAAATCAGCCAGAAAAACTTCTGTATCCATTTTTCCCCAGTATTTATCAGAAAGGTGTTTGAATGTTGTTACAAGTATTTCTTTATTTTCATGCTATGAAACATAGGGAAATAATCTGAAGGAGAGATTTATTGTTGAACATTCAAAAAACCCCTTACATGTAAACACTGTAGTAGAACTGTGTGTATTAAATTTGGATACTTCCTACATTTTCTTCCAGAAACTAATGGAACGCATTCAGAACCCAGAGTACTCGACCACCATGGATGTGGCACCCGTCATTTTAGCTGCTCATCGTAACAACTATGAAATTCTCACCATGCTGTTAAAGCAAGACATATCATTACCCAAGCCTCACGCTGTGGGCTGTGAATGCACACTGTGTACTGCAAAGAACAAAAAAGACAGTCTGAGACATTCCAGGTAAGACTTATCAGTTATAGACACAATAATAATCATTTTTAAAAAAATCTTGTCTTAATTCTCTCATTTTTTTAAGTCAGATTCATTTTATTTCCTTTTTAAGATGAAGTTTAGGAGTGGATTCCTTTCCTATATTACAGTCTTTATTGTGGGAGAAGGTAGTTTTCAGGGATGGGTTTTGCTTGAAGAGGCTGGTGGGAGGCAGTGGCTTTTTTATCATTTTGGTTTTATCCTCTTAGTCATTGTGTGTATTCAGCTAAGTGCCTTTTGTTTCTATCTGTCACAAACATTCCAGCTGTCTTTGGCTTGGGGGCATAAGAACTATGCAAATGAAATTTTTCTTAACTTAGTTAATACTTTTGGGGTTTTTGAGCCAGAATGAGGAGGTGGATAATTCTGTATCCTCTTCCTACAAGTGTTTATGCAGCTCGGATTGATGAATGCAGACTAAGCACTACTTTTTTTTGGAAGTATTTTTGAAGATAGAATCACAGAATGGTAGGGGTTGGAAGGGACCTTGCAAGATCATCTAGACCAACCCCCCTGCCAGAGCAGGATCACCCAGAGTAGGTCACACAGGAACATGTGCAGGTGGGTTTGGAATGTCTCCAGAGAAGGAGACTCCACAACCTCCCTAGGCAGCCTGTTCCATCACACTCACTGTGAAAAAGGTTTCTCCTTTTGTTTACATGGAACCTCCTATGTTCCAGCTTGCACCTTGTGCTATCATTGGACATTACTGAGAAGAGCCTGGCTCCCTCCTCCTGACACTCACCCTTTACATATTTATAGATATTAATGAGGTCACCCCTCAGTCTTCTCCAAGCTGAAGAGACCAGCTGAGCTCCCTCAGCCTTTCCTCAGCAGGGAGATGTTCCACTCCCTTCATCATCTCCATGGCTCTGCACTGGACTCTTCAAGCAGTTCCCTGTCCTTCTGGAACTGAGGGGCCCAGAACTGAACAAAACAACTGAAAGCTTTTTAATAAAGAACTCTGAGAGGGGATCTTATCAATGCTTATAAATATCTAAATGTTATGTATGTTCCTATCTTCTGTTTATGTACTGATAACAGTTGAAATAGTCAGGAAAGGAAGAGGAAGCCAGTTTGGCCAATTTTTGACAGCTAGCACAGTAGAGATTCTAAGTGTGTGGAGGACAGTGTCTTCATGAAACATCACATTTAATGCTTGTAGTACCTGATTTTAAGAAACCCAATTGTTTTGTCTTTTAGCTGACTGTTTTATGCAAACTTTTTGGAGTAAGTTCTGATTTGAACTATCTTGATTTTGCTTCCTGATTCTTTTGCCAAAGGTTTCGTCTTGACATTTATCGGTGTTTGGCCAGTCCTGCTTTAATCATGTTGACAGAGGAAGATCCAATCCTGCGAGCTTTTGAACTTAGTGCAGACTTGAAAGAATTAAGCCTCGTTGAGGTTGAATTCAGGTAGGAATTGAGACCAACACAAAGCAACTTTGGTACTTTATGAAATTACACGTATAGAAATGCATATGCATTAGTAAAGGTTTACTCCTAATTTTTTTTTGTAATTCTAAGCTATAACTCTTTATCTGGAGCTTGTACGATAAGAATGTGCACACTGTAGGTGTGTTTCTCAATTTTTCTCTATCTGGTGGAGTTTCAAACAAAACGGAAGTGTAAGTGTCATGTTGCATGGTGAAACCTACTCGGAGCTGTCTTCAGAATGCTGAAAGTGACCACCAGAAGTGGTCAGGCAGTGATTCAATGGAAAATATGTGAGCAGTGTAATAGAATGTATTGTTTCTGCATCTTTCAGAAATGATTATGAGGAGCTGGCTCAACAGTGCAAAACCTTTGCTAAAGATTTGCTCGCACAAGCCCGGAATTCACGGGAGCTGGAAGTTATTCTGAATCACACATCTAGCGATGAACATGTGGACAAACGAGGGTTGTTGGAAGAGAGGATGAACTTAAGTCGCTTAAAACTGGCAATCAAGTATAATCAAAAAGAGGTTTGTCTCTGCAGTAATTTGATAAGCTTTCATATTGTATTTTGCTAGCAGTTAACTTAATTTATTGTTCTGCCTCTAGACATAGAAGTGGAAATAAATTTGCCAGAGTTACAGAAGAGATGGTAATACACAGGACGCCTGCATGTGAAACAGGGAAATGATATTGCAAGATACCGAGTATTTCTTCAGTATTTACTGTGGAGAAGAATGTAGTGTTTTCTGTACTGGAGTATAGACTACTGCTCTTTTATGAACAGCTCTGGTAGTGGTAATTATTTGTTCAGCTCCTCATTAAAATCCTTACCTAGGGAAATATGGATCCTTAGGTGTCATCCATGGTTTATCATCTTTTTACTTGTCATTATTAGCTGTTCAGCTTTGGCTCAGGCCTCGTCTGTGCTGTTCTGACTTATGTTAGACCTATGCTTTTATAACTGAAGAATGCCTCTGTTCCAGAAAAGTAGCACCTTTTTATGCCATCAGTAGGTCACTGTTGTCTTCATCCCTTGCCAAATCATAGTTTTGCTCTACTACAAGGCAAATGGGTATTTGTGGGATTCTAGTGCAAGGACTGGGGACAGAGAGAAAGTTTCCTTTCTATGCAAACCCCATTTTCAGTTAGCTTTTGCAGAAGTCATTATAATTTTCTCTGTTCTACTTTTCTAGTCTTAAACTGTTTGTGAAACTGTTACAATGCAGAGTGTTTAAAAGTCATACATAAACCATACTTATGGAATGTCTTAGAACCAGAATTACACATTTCTGGTCTGTGTTAAACAAGCTTACTGGAGTATTCCAGATTTTTGTCTGGTTTTGAGCATAGTTTGGTTTGATTACAGTGGTTGGAGAGTAACAGCATTTTTTTTGTGCAGTATGAGGAAAGTATCTTTACAGAGTTTGCTTTATTTCTGGCAAGTTTATTATAGAGACGGTTTTTTTGTGATGCTTTCTAAAATGTGATGATAATATCAAGGTTCTTTTGTTGCTTTTTAATTAAATGACAAAGGTTCCTCTAGTAGAATATATTATTGTGTAACTTGCAGCAAATAAGTGCCTGAAATTTGAAACTACATTTGCATAATCTCTATAACCTTTAAACCAAAACTATCTTCTTTTGAGGGATTAATACAATATAGCTTACTCTGATTTTAACCCTGCTGGGTAAAGCCATAATGATTTTCAAAGCTGATACATACAAAACCTTCTGGCCACTTTAGTCCTCATCTCACAAGATGTTGTGGTTTACAGTGTGGATAGTATTTCACAGCAACAATATGTTATTCTTCAGATAAGGTCACTGTATAGCAAGAGACAGTGAAACTGTCCAAAGTGTGATGTTACTTATATGCTAGATTCTAAATAATTAGAAATCAAAACTCATTCTTGACCTGATAACCACTAGAAGTCTAGAATATATAATTCGTGTTTAGTTGCTGATTTTAGAAGGGAATTAAAATTCGGGATGCTTATCATCATAATGGGTGCATAGCACTTTTCTCTTATAATTATTTCAACTTAATATTCTTACCTTTCCCTTTCCATTGGTATCTACCCAGAGGTCGCAAATTAATATTAATACTGTAAATTAGTTATCTGTATTAAGAAACCTAAGGCTGATTTCTTATTTCTTTCTTTTCTTTTTTCTTCACAGTTTGTTGCTCAGTCAAACTGCCAGCAGTTTCTAAACACTGTATGGTTTGGACAGATGGCAGGCTATCGACGCAAGCACACATGCAAGAAAATTTTGACTGTTTTGATGGTTGGCATTTTCTGGCCAGTTCTGTCCCTGTGTTACTTGTTAGCCCCTAAATCTCGAGTAGGTCGAATAATTCACACTCCTTTTATGAAGTTTATTATTCATGGAGCTTCGTATTTCACATTTCTGTTATTACTTAATTTATATTCTCTTGTCTACAATGAGAATAAGAAGAATACAATGGGACCAGCCCTTGAGAGAATAGACTATCTTCTGATAATATGGCTAATAGGTAGGTAGGATTTAAGTAGATTGGATGACAATTGCTGATGTTGATTGAACAATAATGATTTGTACTATCTCCTTATGAAATTAGCATATTAAACATTGCTTGACCAAATTTTACTCTTCAGAGGATAGTTTTACAGGGGAAAAAAAAGAAAAAATAAATGTGTTTTGAGGAAGGGATGTCAAGTGTTGGAACAATGTCTAGTTATCACAGAGAGTGAAGTATCAAAACCAGAATGCTGTAGAGCTAACAGAGGAGGAATGTGAATTTCCCTTCAGAAGGCCTGATAGCATTCAGCGTGATGCAAGTGAGATTCAGTTGTGCAACTACAGATTAATGTAGAAGCTGTATATCTTCCTAGATATTTTAACATTATAAAATTAATTTAGACATCACTTCATATTTCCTCCAATAACTTTTCATGATTTGGTAGAATTATTTATTATGTAGGTGGTTTAATCATTGAGTCAAACTGGTTTTGTTTTTTTCATCAGCTAGCAATCCACAAAACAAAATTTCTTCCAGCTCTCTTTTGCAAGAGGCATTTGGACAACACTCTTAGGTTTAACTTTCAGGTTGCCCTGTGTGGAGGCAGTAGTTGTACTCGGTGATGATCCATGAGGGCTGATCCAATGCAGCATACTCCATGATTCTATGAATTCTATTAAAAAAAGTTAGTAGGAATGATGAGAGCTTCTTAATTACTTCCGTGTCTGTGTATAGAATTATGCTAGAATCTGAATATTAGTAGTAAAGTGAGTGTTCCTTTGAAAATCTAGCCAAGATCTTCATGTAGTCATAAAGTAGATGGAAGTATTTGTGCATTATATGCAAGTTAATGACAAATTTTTTGGACTGTAAATAGTTGGAATAAGTGTGCAGTTACAGTCCTCAGTTCCTGCACTGGTTTCACTTCTATTTTAGTATGCTCTGACAAGAGAAGAACAGAAGGATTCTGTACGTTTTTGTTGGACTAATCCAACTTTGAAGAGGTGTGAGAGTTTAGGGTTCTGAACAATCTTTTTCACAGTTGTAAACGTGAAATTTTTATAGCATTGTGCTCAGCTCACAGAGGGAACTTTGGATATATACAAAATTGCCATTGTGACCAACTCTGTAATGCTCGATTTGAAAAGTAATCAATTTGTAATCAATTTGTAATCAATTTGAAAACTTCCTGTGGAGTTGGCATACTGGCTAAAGAAAAAGTACATGTTGTGTATGCTTCTGTATGCATACGTCTGCATGCTCCATCTTAGTCTAATAAGTTGAAGGTGTGCCTTTGTTGCACATCTCCATCCTTGTTTTAAAACACAGAAACAAGTATTATTTTCTCACATTATAACTTTCCATTTCTGTATGTCATTGTCACTGATTATCGTAACTGTACCTGAAAGGACACTTGTTAATTCGGGTTGGTGCAGTAGAGGGAGCACAGGTATCATTTTTGTTGAGTGGTCATGAACTTTTGGTTTTGTTGGAAATGATTAAAGCTTTCAATGTATTTTTGGCATATGTTTGGTTTTACATTAAAGTTTGATAGGTAAATTAATGGAAACTTGTACCTTAAGTTAATTGACTGGACTTGTAAAAAACAGCGATATAGTTGAAAACACAACAGTTTTGCTCTAAGTAGTTGTGAGTAGATTATTTTAGGGTGAGGTTTTTAGTAACCATGATTCATTTCATTATTTAGCTGTATTAAAACTGCAGATTTTGGAAATGCCCAGTACCACACATAAAAATGCATGCAGGTCTCAAAAGAAACTTGACAGCTTCAAATGTGGAGTACAAGTTAGTGCTATAGACTCTTCATTTGCTTTGAGATTCAGTATCTGATTTTAGAAATTCTTTTTTCTTCCATCAAATCTAATGTAGGCAGAACATACAGCCACACATGATTAAAAATGGTAAAATTAATTTCACTGTAAAGATCTAAAATATTTAAATGTACTTGCTCTAAGTTAAACTTCTGAGGAATCTGAGGACATGGCCTCTTTCCTCTGCTGATGTTATTTAATACTAGTTAGGGTAGGAAAAGTTTCCACTTTTCATATCTTTCCAGTAATAGTTATTGAGCTGATTATTCTTAAAAAATGTTTTATAATACCTACACAGTTCTAAAAAATTCTTAATTCTTTATACAACAATGTAATGTTCTCTGTAGTGCTTTTGGGAAAAAGGTGAATGCATTTTGTTCAGAAAATAGAGTTTGTATTCTGGTCCTCTACCTTTATTTAAATTTGTCCTTTTCCTGTCCAATTTTTCTACTCATTTCCTCTCATGCTCCTTTTTTATTGGAGAATGTGTTTCTTAGATGGAAAGCAGGCTTGAAAAGGTTAATCATCTTGTTGCCTTACAATTAATGCTTGTTATCCAGTGCAATGCTTTTTAGTAACTTTGATTACTCCACTTCTTTCTCTCTGTTAAAATATTTACAAAAGCCAGTCAAAAGTGCTTTAGTTGTAAAAGAATATATTCTGTGCAATGGCTTCACTTTTCCTGGGCTTTTTTTGTGTGTGGGTTTGTTTTTTCCCTGCAGGTATGGTGTGGTCAGATGTTAAAAGACTCTGGTATGATGGTTTAGAAGACTTTTTAGAAGAATCCCGTAATCAGCTTAGTTTTGTCATGAATTCCCTGTATTTGGCAACTTTTGCTCTCAAAGTAGTTGCCCATAACAAGGTGAGCATCCATCTTCATAGAGTCAAGGCTCTCTGGGATTGATTGGGCAAATATAATTTTAGTAAATTGCTGCAAAATATGTGAAGATAGGTTACTTGTGGTATGTTAGTAGTAGGGGTGTGGTGTAGTTAAGTGTACTACATTAGTAATAGCCTATTCTGTGGATACAGTTTAGACTTCTAAGTGTTCAATGTGGCATATGCTCTGTAGCTGTTGAGGTATTTGGTCTTCTTGCATCTTTAGCTTGAAACAGAAGTTGATGAGGCCAGCGGGAGTTAGAAAACACATCAGCACATGTTTGAATATTCAGGGACCCCAGCAGAGTTCTTGTAAGAACTGGCTGGTCTTCCAAAGGCCTTGATTTTCATTTGGAGAAATCTCCCTGTACAGCTGATCCAAGTTTTGCATTTGAGTTTGTCCGATTCCATAGATCAGTGCTATGCAGAAAGCTAATCATAAACTCATAAAATACATCAAAGGAACCCCACGTCCTAAGTCTTTCTAAAACTGGTTAAGAGCAGCTGTCATCACATTAAAACTGCATGTGTACATTAGTTTTCTTTGCAGCATTTTAATGTTGGTTTTGACTGAGGCCTGTTACAGTAGATAGTGCACATGGTTATAAAGTACACGAGTCCCTGTTTCAACAAACACTAGAAGGGAAAGCAGGAAAAGAGGAATAAGGAGTTTGCTGAGCAAGAAACTGGCAGAGTTAGGTGTTGAATTTAAATCACCTGATTTCTGTCTCCCTCTGGAATGGCTTTTAAAATGCCTTTGTCTAAAAAGACTAACATCTGAAAGAGGTAAGTGTTAATTTATGCTCTTGCCTGGTTTGGATGCAGAAGTAGGGTGTTGTGTATTTCTGAACTTATAATGTCAGTGATCTCGGTCTGTCCTTTTTGTATTGCAGTTTCATGATTATGCTGAAAGGAAGGACTGGGATGCATTCCATCCTACCCTAGTGGCAGAAGGGCTTTTTGCTTTTGCTAATGTTCTTAGTTATCTGCGTCTCTTCTTCATGTACACAACCAGCTCTATTCTGGGACCACTCCAGGTGAATATCATTACTGCTTGAGAAAATACAATCTTGGTCTTATAATTTGCCGTGAAGAGTCTTATTGAAAAGAGAAAAAGAAGAAATTAAAGGAAGAAAGTCAGAAAGTAAAAAGTGGAAAGAATTGATATTGCATTGAAGTTTGTTGGGTTTTGGTTTGGTGTTTTGTTTTTTTGGTTTGTTTTTTTAATTTTCTCATGTAAAGCTGATTTAGATGAAAAAGGTAAGAAAAAAGAATGGCAGACCTAGTGCACTTCACCCTTCTTCTAATATTTTTTTTCCCATGATAGCTACCTATACTGTCTTTTTGTTTTTCATCTGTTGTTAGCTTAACATACTGCACATGTGGCTGCAGTTTGAAAACTGTAAGGATCACGTTCTTCCTGTGAAGATCTGTGCAACTGATCATCCTAACTTCTTACCTCTAAAAGATAGATGAATCAGGTGTATAGCAAGGAAGAGTAATTGAAAGTCTTTCTTTTTGTCTGTGATCTCACTGAAGTTGCATGTTGAGCTGAATTGTGCAAATTGCTTTGGTCTGAAAAATCTAAATCCCTCTAGAGTATTGAAATTGTTGTGTATTTATAGCCAGTTGTAATAAGGGAGGTTTCTTTTTACTTGCAATTTGCTGGAGCTCAATCCTCTATAGACTAAAAGGAGGAAGAAAAGCTTCCTTCTAGAAAGTATTGTGAGTAGAAGTCACCTCTTGTTCCACTAAGCCAACAACAACAAAAATTCTGTTCTGTGATTTTTCTGTTCAGACTGAGTCCTTAGCACTGACTGATTTTGTTACTTTGCCAGGGAAAAAGCCTTACAAACTAAAACACGTATGTTACTGAAAGCATAGCATACTGATAAAGCTTTGCATAGGTGTATTGCCAGCTTCTCTGGCCTTGCTTCCTGGGAGATTGATGATGACAAGTCACTGCTTCCTTGTACCATTTATTTATCTATTTTTTCCCCTGATGGTGATGGGATTCAGTTAATTTTGCTGGTTGTCAGCATCATCCCTGTGTTTACAAGTGGCTGTTGAATAAAAAGATGCTTTGAATAAAGAGGGCAGTCAGCCAGTAATTACACTGATGAAATTTGTCAATATGTCAAATCAATGTTTTGTCCTTTCTCCCAATGAACAGCACTGGTTATAAGGGCTTTGTGGGAAGAGGATGATCTGAAAATACACTGCAAGAAACATTATCACTATTAAACATAAAGGCTGAGTAAATATTTGGGAGCAGCATTTTTTTTTAACTCTTGCTCTGCAGCTTGAGCTAAATTAAAGGAGGTTCTGAAGTAATTTTGTCTCAAATGCTAGGTCTTCTATGAAGGCTTTAGGGTCTAGCTGAAAACCTCCAGCTTGAAGGTTCAGCTCACTTTAATGAGTTAAAAGTACTTAATCTTCCTGCACAAATGATCATCTTTCAGGATATTTTTTCATACAGAACAGTCCTTTTTGAAAAGAAAAATAATCACTTGGTAAATTGGTCTTTTTGAAATCACTGTAAAAAGAGCATTCATAATTCTAACAAGTTTAACATTACTGGAAGATGCCTGTTTCTCCTCTCAGGGTTTTTGGTTCTGTCTTGTCCCTTTCTGTCTAGCTCTAACTATGTTGCTGTTAATTATTTTTAGATTTTTTTTTTCTTTTATACAATTTTAAATGGAACTGAACTTGCATACTTTGAAAAAAACCACTCAGGTCTGATGTTGCAGCAAGCATGAGGCTTGTTATGCAAATTGGCTGGACACTGAAGCCTCTCCACATTTTAAAAAGGTTCAGTGTTTAATGTGTGTATTTATTTATGTACTAGATCTTTCTATGTATTAGAGGCCGTGTTATGAAATTTTCCAAGTAAATAAAAACAGTCAACAGTCACCCCATTCAGTGATACACTGAAGCTTATGTTCTTACTGTTGGCTGGTACAGTTTGTGCAACAGCTCGTACCGTATTTTCTGAAAGGGGTTCACAAAGTTCAAAGGGTGCTAATCAAATATGGCACAGAAACCAAAGGGGAGGCAGGGTGGGGGAGGTAGCTACTATGTTTTCTTGGATATTAGAGTTATTTTTAAGCATTCAGTTACTGCTTTTATTGCTTAATAAAACCTATTTTAATACAGATTTGTAAATTGGCTCTGTGTGGTGGTTTTTCAACAGAAGAGGGAATAATATTCCTCTAGAGTAGAGGATTGGATTTCAAATGCTTAGAAATTCTAAATACTTAGAGAGGACTAGCATGGCTCTATGAAGAAAGCAGCTGGTATTTGGACTATTCTATTATGCTCTATTCCAAACAACATAGGTTTGGCTGGTTTGCACTTCTTGCCTATTCCTGT
Source organism: Chloroceryle amazona (assembly GCA_027560015.1). NCBI lineage: Eukaryota > Metazoa > Chordata > Aves > Coraciiformes > Cerylidae > Chloroceryle > Chloroceryle amazona. The sequence goes on from JANHFX010022283.1 coordinate 13,451, forward strand.
TACATTTGCTTTGTTCGTCTTGGCTGTGACCATGTGTCAGTCAAAAGGCAAATGTTTTGTTGTTGAGTTGGTGGTGGTTGTGTTGGTTTTTTAAGGGATAGATGTTAGGGAACAGTAGGGGGTTCTCATTCATCCTCTGACCAAATGACCTAATTGGTGCATAGCTCTGCCTGCAGTGGCAAACTGTGCGTCAGCACTGATCCGCTGTGCAGCAGGGCTATGCGGGGAGTCTCCAGCGGCACAGAGGGAGCAGGAGCTGGCACTTCATTTCCCAGTAACCTTGTATTTGCAAAACCTGACCAAAGATGCAATTCCGGGCTATGGGTATAGATTGGGATTCATAGAGAATTCAGCTTTCCACACCCTGATTGATATAGAGGATTAGATTTACCCAACCCCATTTTACATAGTTGCATTCTTTACAATAGTATATTGTTCTCTAAAGAAGTTTTTATGAAGAGTAATTTAAATAATGTAAACAGTTTATGCCGTGTTTGTGTAAAAATTCACACTTGGAACAAAAGCAAATCAAGGTCTTCTGTGTGTTGGAAAAATGCACAAGCTTTTTTTTTTTTAAGATGCTGTATTTGCACTGTTGCAAACTTTTGTACAGGATACTGATGGTCTGAATGCAGTCACATCTGTACTTACACCCTTTAGCTGTTATGTGCTTACACACCTACACATTATATTATGTATACTTAAAATCTTACATAAAACATCTAGTGAATTAATTCTGTGTTCTGCAAATGGGGTTTGGTGTACTACTTTCTGGTTAGTAATGAATTATGATCCCCAATGTTCTGATTAGTTCAGTGTCCTTATGAAGTATTTTCTTAACTTTCCATGATGGTATTTATGTTCAAATGCATTTCATTTACTGCTTTTGTCTGTTGACTTGTGAGTTCCTTATTACCATCAGTATTACAAATAAAGAGTAAGTAAGGTGTGCATACTGTTGCTTATGATTAATTGGAGGATAGGAATGTAGCACCATGTTAAAACTACTTAAATTTTCTTTTTAACATCTAGAATTTTGCACTGAAAAATGGTACAAGGATACCTCCTGATTTTGAGGTCTGTTCAGCATCTTACACATTTGAAATGTAAATATAGTTTTTTGGTTGATTAGAGGCTGAAGGAGAGAATACAAACAGAAACAACACTATGTTTTACTAAAATTGGAAATAAATCTATTTCACAGATTTCAATGGGGCAGATGCTACAAGATTTTGGAAAATTTCTGGGCATGTTTCTTCTTGTCTTATTCTCGTTCACAATTGGACTGACACAACTTTATGATAAAGGATTTACTGTAAATGAAGAAAAGGACTGTGCGGGTATTTTCTGTGAACAGCAGAGCAATGACACGTTCCATTCGTGAGTTTGCTATCTCTGAAATAGCTGTTTTGTTCTAGCCCTTAATGCCTAGTAATTAAACAAGACTGGAATTTTTCACTGAACTTGAATTTACATTAAGTATACTCGCTGTTGGTGTTTGCTTCACCTCACAAGGTATTTTTCTTCTCTTTGTAGGTTTATTGGCACATGTTTTGCTCTGTTCTGGTATATATTCTCCCTGGCCCACGTTGCAATCTTTGTCACACGTTTTAGCTATGGCGAAGAATTACAGTCTTTTGTGGGTGCTGTCATTGTTGGTACCTACAATGTGGTGGTTGTGATAGTATTAACTAAACTGCTCGTGGCAATGCTTCATAAAAGTTTTCAGCTGATAGCAGTAAGTGTTTTCTGATTAATTGCTAGCTGTATCTTTGGATTTTATACAAATTTCTTTCTACAATATGTAGGCTAATCTACAGACCTCCATGGATGAGCTCTGGGCTCACAAGGGGCATCTTTCCTTCAAATAATGAACTTTTTATTTACTTTGATCCAAATAAAACGGGTGCTTTGCATGTTGAACATGTGCAAGGCTTTGACCCTCTGGGAACTGAAGAGTTTCTTGATACAATGGCTGTTCAAGATGCTACTCTTGATAAGGTGTGGTGTTTGGGCTTTTGACAGGGGGTTTATACCTTCGCAGCTGAATTTTATATGTACTCTGGAGTTTATAGTGAATTGAAGAGATGTGGAGTTCAAAAAATATATTTCATATTAGTATATTAAAACAAACTTATTCAAATAATATATACTAATTATTAAAATACTATATGATCATAGTTAAGTAACAGTTTTTCAGGTATGAGAAAATAAAACTTTAAAAATAACCTGTTAATATTTTTGCTTCTGATGTCTGTTAATGTTTCTGATGCTTTAGAATCATGAAGATAAGGAATGGAAGTTTGCTCGTGCCAAGCTCTGGCTTAGCTACTTTGATGACAAATGCACACTACCTCCACCCTTCAATGTTATTCCCTCTCCCAAGACTATCTGCTACCTTCTCAATAGTCTCAGTAAATGGATCTGCTCTCACACATCAAGTGGCAAAGTGAAACGTCAGAACAGCCTAAAGGTAAGAAATTATGGGAATGCTGTAGGCTCTGAAGCTGGAAAAGTGGTGCTTAAAAAATGAATCAGCAAATTGCTGCCTGAAGCTGCCTGTGCCATGGTGTGTGCTGCTAAAATAAAGAGGAACTATAGAATAATGCTTGTTACATCCAGAATAAGTAAGTCTTACTTCTTTCTATTTAAGGAAGATTCTATTAACTTTCAGTTTGGGGAATTTAAACCTCCCTCCCACCAACCCCAAATTCCCCCTAGAAACAGCCTGGAAAAAAAGACTTGATTGATTAAAAACTCAAGAGAAACCTCAAGGAAATATGTGCTAATCTCAAAAATGGTGAGGTTAGAGTATTCTTTGGGGAAGGTAATGAGCTTTAGGCTTATTACAGGAGTGTCATAATAAATCACCAAGGACCACTGAAAGCCTCTCATTGCTAGAGGACCTGATTTTTATTTTTCCTGTAAGTTTGCATACTAATTATGTATCTTCTTGCTGACAAAACCAGCATTAAATAAATGAAATTCGAGGACTATATGGATTGTGCACCAGAAAACATTCAGGATTATGGAACCTCTAATTATTCTTAGGACAATTATGAAGCCAGATTAGAAATTTTCAGGTTTGCTGGTACAGCAGGTTAACTTAATTTCAGTTCTGCTGGTCATTTACATCCATTGCATATTTGTGCACTTCAGGACGTACCTATAAAATGGCTTTATGTTGTTTCTCTTTTTCTCTGCATGATTGTATACTGGCTTCAGGGCTTAAAAATCACTTTTCCATAGTAAATGTGTGCTGTTTGTTTAAAGGAATGGAGAAATTTGAAACAGAAGAGAGATGAGAATTACCAAAAGGTGATGTGTTGCTTAGTGCACCGTTACTTAACTTCCATGAGACAGAAGATGCAGAGCACGGATCAGGCAACCGTGGAAAACCTCAATGAACTGAGGCAAGACTTGTCAAAATTCCGCAATGAAATGAGAGACCTGCTTGGCTTTCGAACTTCTAAATATGCTATGTTTTATCCCAGGAACTGAGGCTTAACTTCGAGATGAAAAGTGTGTGCTTTTAAATGCCTGTAGGTGAAAGTGTTGCCGTAACTCTGTTACCAGACCAAATAGAAAAGACTGTTGCACAATAATACATTTGAAAATGGGTTTGCTGAGTTGCAGCTAGATGCAGAAGTGGGGGAAATAAATGCAAAACCAGATACAGTCATTTTCTTCTATATAAAATTTGTAAATAGTAATTTTTGTAACGTTCCTCAGACTGTGGCTGTCACATGTTAAGAGCTTCATAACTAGCACAATGTGTTTCTTTCTTCTATTTTTGCTGTTCGTTCCTTTTTGATAATTATTTTTCAAGTTGTGGGAGAAGATGGGCTTTTTAAAACAGAAATCCAGCCTATGTTTATTTTTAATAGAAAAGTCAGATATCTAATAATAGAAAATCTCCAGTACAGTTGGAAATTATGTTTGAGTGTAGGTCACAGCGCATGCAAAGACTGCACGGCTCTGAGAGGCAGTTCTAGTGCCAAGTTTTGTATATTAACACTGACTGTATACTAACATTTACAGAATACAGCAAATCGCATCATCAGCTCTTGCCTTTTGTGGGAACATTGAGATTTTGAACTCTGAATATACCAACCATTTCTTGAATGTTTGTGGTTTTATGTAAAACAATGAATTTCTGCTTGTGTTTTTCAGTGGTGCCTCAAAAGCACCTTTTACTATACACGTTAAGATTGGGAACAGAATTTTAAAACTAACCTGTGAATTTTTAATGTTTAATATCTTAGGGGTTTAAAATCTGGATGATAAATTATTTGAATTCTTAATACCTGTGATGTAACAAAAATGAGATGGAGCACGTGTTGGAGATGCTGAATAATTCCTGTGAAACACTGTACACTTCTTCCTGTGAGAACGTACATCGATTCTGTTCATCGGACAGACGTAGCTTAGGATGTCTTGCTTTAAGCAGATTTTACATTTAAACTTGTCTATTTTCCTTTCTTTTACCACAGTTATTGCCAAGCTAAACATTTTTGTACGTGTGTCAGGAACATTTATGTTTTGTGAAAAAAATGTGATTTGACTTTGCTTACAATGGACAGTAAGGGCTTTGTGGATTTTCTGTGCTAGAGAGTCCTATATGGCTTTATATGCTTATATATAATTCTAGTTGACAAACTGAGAAATGTAAGATTCTTGTATTTTTAATTACAAAATAAGTATATTTATGACAGCTAAAGGGTTGATTGAGTTTTACTGTTATGATGGTGCTCTTCTAAAATGGTTTTATGTCCAGAAGGCGCAGGTAGCCATAGTGGTCTTTGACTACAGTTGATTTTTGGGAGGTTGATAAAGAGTGGAAGCTTAAATGAATGTTTACTTTTTTGAAGGAATTCTTATAAAACTCTTTCTTGTAAAGGTAATATATTTTCTGTACTATTAAATCATGTATATCTGAAGTAGGTTTTAATACTCTGCTTCCAGGAGTCTTACAGTACAGAGGGATTTTGATGGGGTGGTTTTTAATGGGAATGAGAAGCTAACCTCGGTGTGGAAGGAAAGAGGCTCACTGAATTTTGTATCTCAGCTCAGAGCTCATGTTTGAATACATCAACCTAAACCCCATCTGCTGTGTATACTGCATCTATCCAGGAAAGGAAGCAGACAAATAAAAACTCTGTGAAAAATATGGTTGCATTGATAGTAGTCATATTTGAAACATATCAGGTATCCCATTGAAAGCAATTTCTTGGTAATGTTACGATAAGAGGCTTAAGAAAAGTAGCTGGTGTTGGTGTGTTGTTACTTTTTTTTCCTGGGGGACCTATCTTGTTAGCTTTAAGTTCATCTAGCTGGCTTCATGGTGTGATACCTGAGCTGGTTCCAAACAAGCTAGCTTGGATTCTAGGTGCTCTGTTTGCTGTTTGGCACTCAGCTCAGGCTGCTCAGTTCTTCGGGGAAGCTGGATGTGTTTATTTGTGTGAAGCAGCGCGCTCGTGTTGCTATTTCTAACCACTTCTGGGTGCTGAGCAGAGTCAGCGGGAGCTAGCTCGGTCATTGTCACATACAACTGTTCTACTACAGTGTAGACATGGCCTTAGGAAGAATTGTCTTTGCGGGGTTTGGATGGGCGCTGGGGGTTCCAGATTTTTACATACCTGTAAAGTGACAGAGAAGGTGTTCTCTGCACTAGCTGAGCCGTGTGACACTGCATCTCTGCCTTGTTTAAAAGCTCTGTCAGTCGTCTTATCTACTTGGCTACTGCAGCATCCTTTGTACTGTTTAATCAGTCTTATCACTTAGATCTTCCCCGGTCGTGTGTATTAAACATGCTCTTGCTTTCTTACTTGGCACTGCAATGCTGGCTCTGGAAGTAGTCCGCAAAGGTTGGGGCTGTGCCCTCTCCCTTATGCACAATCAGAACAGTTGTGGACAAACAGCGAGACAAAATTGGAGGTTGGCCTTAAGGTGATCCAAGGCTGGCTCACTTTTACAGTCCCCCCTCAGTCACCTCCGTGCACTGGTCGTTACCGAAAGTTGTTTAGGAACTCACAGCGGGAGAAGGCTCCGGGCGCTGGCCGCGACCTCCCACTTGTACCGGAGTCTCCTTCCTGCCCAGCTCCGCCTCAGTGGATCCGTCCGACTTCTCCGGGGCCTCCTCCCGAGGAGCACCGCGTTTCGCCCGCCCTTTCCTCAGAGGCCTCTCGCGCTTCTCCGGCATTATTATTAACCCCTTCTGGTCACATTCCTCTAAATGCCTTTAAAATGACAGTCATTTGAATTAGGGCACC
>JANHFX010022283.1:25260-48400 GCA_027560015.1 Chloroceryle amazona
CGGCGCCGCGGCTGCGGCCGGCTCTCTCCGCTCTGCCGCGGGGTCCCCCGCTCCGGGAACCCCCCGGTCCGGGAACCCCCCGGCTCCGGGAACCCCCCGCCTGCCTCGGGCCTGCCCGCTCCTGCGTCCTTCGCCGATTTAATCGGCAAGAAAGTGCAGTGTCAGTCATGCTCTGCAAGATCCAAACCGTCAAAAGAATATAAAATGATCAAAAAAGGGTCTCTGTTCAGCCTGCCCCACTCCATACGTTTGGAACAACTGTTTGGGGTGTGATTTAATCTTAAAATATTTTATTAAGCACAGATAAAAATGCAGAAAACCATGTAATAAAACTTCAGAGAAAATGCTACGTTAAAATGAGTTACTATAAATATTGCACTTAGAATTCCTATTTTACATACACAACTCCTTAAAAAAAGTGGACAATTATAAATTAACAGCTTCCAAGCAACTGGAATTCGATATGTTTGAGTTCAGAGGGCTGTGCTGCAAACTGAGCTTTCAGACTTGGGAGGATCTGTTCTTGTCTTGCACAGGTAGACAGGCAGTTGTATTTTCATGACTTACACTAAGTGGAAATTATTTTTCAAGAGAGATGATAGAATGCAGCTGCAGAGTTTAGTTTTAACATGTTTTGTTTTTCAAGGCATTTAGGATCTTTGAGTTCTTAGTCTTAAAACTCATGACAAAGCTGTTGGGAAAGATTTTGCCTCTACCGTCTTCTTCTACCTGGCCCATGATTATGTAATTTAAACCTACGAAGTAGAGCACAGAACCAAGATATTACAAGACAGAAATACAGGAATATGATCTGGCAAATACAGTTCTTTATCTGGGATCTCTATTCCTTTGCACTGTTACAAATGCCTTCTAACATGTTTTTTCCCTCCTCCAGAAAGCAAAGATTTCCTTACCCAGCTTTGCCATGCTTGTTACACAATTAAGTACAGTTATGTAACAAGCAGATATATAGCTAAGTATCTACTACATAATTAAATATATAGGAGAAATTCATTACATGTAAATTACATGTCAAATGAGTCAGAAAGATGTTAGAAATGAATCACAGAATCGCTGGAGTTGGAATGGACCTCTAGGGATACCTTGTCCAACCCCCCTGCCAAAGCAGGTTTGCCCAGAGCACCTTACACAGGATCACAGCCAGGTGGGTTTTGAAAGTCTCCAGAGCAGGAGACTCCATGACCTGCCTGGGCAGCCTGTCCCAGGCTCTGTCACCCTCACAGGAAAGAATTTCTTTCTCTTGTTTAGACAGAACCTCCTGTGTTCCAGCTTGTGCCCATTGCCCCTTGCCCTGTCACTGGGCACCACTGCAGAGCCTGGCTCCATCCTTGTAGCCACCCTTTCGATATTTATAGACCCTGATAAGGTCTCCTCTCAGTCTTCTGATTTAACTGATTTTTGTGGTCATATTTCAAATAGCAGTTTTCAAAACTGTTGGATAAAGACATAAAGCAGTTATTTTTATGTACTTACCTCTTCTGATGAGAGGACACTGCTTACATACAACAAGAATCTTGGCACTCATACTCTTGCCAGCTTGCTGGATTGCTAAATTTCCCTCCTTATAGACATAAAGGATCGATACCGTCGCGTGCAGACTGCCAGCGCGTGTTACTGCTGTGATTACAGTTCCAGTTATCACTAGAAGAAAAGACAATTGATACAGTTTTGTTATTTTCTTTTTGACATAAATTTTGAGGCACCATAAAACCAGACTAAGTATATCAGTCCATAATAAGGGAAGAAACGATACTGAGAATAGGTACTAAAAATGTGGGTACCCCCTGTAATCCCTAACTCGCTACCGACAAATTTTGGTGGCAGCAAATATGAAAATGTTCCTAGAGTGTGTCAGACTCTTGCAAGCCCAGTGCTAGTCCTTGATAATTTCAATTAAACAGTGCAAGTTGGTACTACTTTTAATGACTAATTTTAAAACAGTGGAGAAGTTGAACTGAAAACTTTCTAGCCAAGAGCTGAATTCCCATCCCTCTGACACTCTCGAGTAGCAGGGAATAGTTAATGCCCTAGGAGCTATATTTTGGGCTGTCTGAGGCCTGATACTGATAGAAACTTACCAATTTCAGCTAAATTTAGACTAGAGATTAGACCAAAGACCTCTCAGTATGAAAATAAAGATACCATTTTTTTCCTAGGATGACTAGATGAACTTGTAGGCCATCTTATTTATCAAAAGGGAATGGCAAATGGTATTAAGATTTTTTTTTTCTTCTCAGATCACCTTTTGTAAATAATTTTCTGTATCCTAGGATCAATTAGATCTTCAGTTATCAAGTATGTGCAGCCCGATTTATTTATTACAAATTTGCACAATCCACATTTTGGATTAGGTGTCTGCAAATTTGCCCATTATCTTCCTTTAATCCAGAGCTTTTAACCAAATAGGCCTATGAAGTTCAATCAGAAGAGAATGGATGTTAAAATGCTGGATATTGCAGCTGTATTTCTAGAACTGATAAAAATTAAATGCATAATTAAAGAGAAATAGCTGTTATTTTTCCAAATTCATAAAGTCAGCAAATGAATTTAGAATAAATCATATTCTACAAACAGCACACTTTCTGTTCTTACCTTAAGATACACTTGCATTCACAGTAGCATATAAAACATTTTTTACTCTTTCTCCTGCCATGGAAAAGACTGAAGAATTTCAAGTATTTGGCAAAAGGTGAGAGAGAAGAATGTGATTTATTACCCTGATGCTAGAGGAAAAAGAACAAATTTTATATAGTGTCATTTACCATCAACCACGAGAGCTGAGGTCTGGTTAGTAAGAGGAGACCATTGTTAATTTTTTTTCCACCTACTTCTTGTCTTGGACCAGCCTGTACTAGTTGCAAATTAAACAGGCTGGTGGTCAAGAGTCATAAGGGGTCATGCTGCAGTGACTCCGTCCTGATTCAGGGTACAGCCACACCCCCTGCAACTGTTTTTCTACCAAAATGATGCAAAGCTGCCCCTACGTTCCTCAAAGAGCAGATTTCCTCAAATATAATGACTTCAGTTATAGATTAAATTCAAACAAACTCTGAGACATAACTGAATAAATCAGCAGTGACAATGCCATCCAAATATACAGCAGACACTGCTTTTCCGGAGAGATTTGTGTCTGCATGGAAAGCAGTGCTTGGAAGCTTCCAAGCCTTCTCATTTCTTCTAAAATATTTTGGAATTCTATAGAGTGAATTCTGGACTAGTCAGCAGGTACAGCATTAAATGTGTATTGCCTGGTTACAGATAATGGCTTGACAATGCAGTAACTGAAAGAATACTTTCCTGTAGTAGGTTGCTGTATGTTGTCATTCGCTTTTCAGATTGATATAGTATGTTTGTTTCAGAAGCATGTGCAGTGCCTGTTTCAGAATCTCTCTAAGAATGGTTTGAGTGAAACACGGATACACACAGAAGATAGTGTACAAATACAGCCTATCCACTAATGATAACTCACAACTACATCTGGTAAATTCCTATGTCTAAAAGCACAGTGACAAGTGAACAGTTAAAAAGAAACAAACTTTGCTTCCTTACCAAAGTTGCTTGAACAGTAATTACTTTCCAGAGTCCCACTCCTTTTACACTTTTGCTGGCACAGCGCAACTGTAGGTTTCACAACTTTTTGAAAAGCAAAAAATACATTGAAATTGAAATGAGCTATTCCATACATATGCAAAGCAGTGTGCTTAAAAAACATGAAAAAAAACAAAAGATTAATATGTACTCATGTTTACATTAACTAGGTCTGGTATTTCAAGGGATGAGCATCACAGTAACAGTATTGCTTTTCTCTGCCATCACTTCCAGTCATCACCTTTCCACACGTGTCTCCGCTATGTATCTGCTGTAGGGACCTTACAGAATGGGATGGTATGGAAAATTTACATTTGACTGCAGCCTGATCTTAAGTATCGAAGTCATTTAGCTTTGTTGCCAGTTGCCATACAGCCCTAGTTGTACACTTAAACTATATCACATTATATTACAGTAGCATTTCAGAGGGAAGGAGAGGCCTTTTATCTGCGTTTACCGTACTGTGGTGGAAGACATCAGAGTTCAAATTTCTGACTTCTAAATTTTTCCCATAGCTTCACGACATGTAGGACTGTATAGTTTTTACTGATAACATTTTGAAATGCAACATACAGTTTGAAGTATCTATTTAATATCAGGGATTGGGTACTACAGGCCAGTCAGTCTCACCTCTGTGCCTGGCAAGATCATGCAGCAGATCCTCCCGAAGGCTCTTCTAAGGCACATGGAAAATGAGGAGGTGATTGGTGGTAACCAACATGGCTTCACCGAGGTCAAATCACGCCTGACAAATCTGGTGGCTTTTTAGGATTAGATTAGATGTAAGGAATAAGTTCTTCACTAGGAGGGTGGTGAGACATTGGAATAGGTTGCCCAGAGAATTTGCAGATGTTCCATCACTGGATGTGTTCAAGGCCAGGCTGGATGGGGCTTTGACCAACCTGCTCTAGTGGGAGGTGTCCCTGCCCATGGCAGAGGGGTTGGAACTGGATGAGCTTTAAGGTCCCTTCCAACCCAAACCATTCTATGACTTACTTCTGTCTGCCTGACAAGTCTTTTTGAGTATCCCTCTCTTGTCATCTCTCAGGTGACTTTGTATTGTTTTTATTTTCTAACACTGATGTTGTCATAAAAACTGATTTGGAATTAACTAGGAAAGTACATCTGCTTTGCAGGTGTGCACACAAACAGTTCACAGAGCAAAACTCAATGGCAAAACTGGGAACACAAATGCAGCATGAGATACCTGACAGCCTAGATTAGTTAAGGCCAAGTGTTTGAACTAACAACTTCATTAAGAAGTGCTTTATAGTGAAGAAGAGCTGAATTATTTATTATTAGAGTATTAGTCACGTCAGGATGATTTATAGGTCATGCTGATTTCATTTTTATAATGTTTATTTTCATCTTTTTTAAATACTTTTCATTATCAGGATTTAAGCACCACAGCTTCTCGGTTCCCTGCTGTCAGGCCATTGCTGTCCTGACTTCTGATGCGTTTTAAGTAGAAATTAGGTTATGTGTTGAAAAAACATAATAAATAATTTGTTTTTCTGTATCTTAAATCTCTCACATTTGGGTTATAGATACTGTAAGAATTTACCCCTTCAGTATCTCAGTAATGAGGTAGTTTTAGCAATACCTTCAGAAAAATCCTCCTCTGATCTTTCATATATGCTGTCTAGTTTTAAATATAAAAGAAACTTATTTTTAGTGTGACATATTTCTTTTTAAGTTCCAAACCCTGACTTTTTTCAAATTAAAATAGTTCTAGGAGAGTGTCATATTGACAGGAGGTTGACAGAATCTAAAGAGTGCTTAGGTGGCTTTCACACCAATTTTGCTTGATTTTAGCAACTATAGGAAGAAAAATATGGTCAGATTTTTACATATTTACTTGTATAGAAGAAAGAGTTCCTTTAAATAAAACCAATTCCTGAAATACTTAGAACTTCTTATACAAACAACTTTTGCTCATCCATTCTTCTATGGAATTTGCTAGTTAACTGTCAAGAATTACGGAGCGACAGGAAAATTCTCTCAGGTGGAGGTTCAGTTACACTGAACTCTTGCCTGGATAGATTTCCTTTTAATAATGCTAAGTAGGTTCTCCCTTGAGTATATTAATTTTAATTCATTCTCTCAACATTTGAAATACTTAGAAACCATAAAAAATTAAGTTTTAATATACTTTCTATTACATTTTTCTGTAACCCTCTCCTTGTTCTAGAATAATTCTTTAAGAAACAAAATTAAGCCAGTAAAACTTACTTGAGGTAGTAGACACTGTTGTGGTAACGGGCAGCACTGTAGTTGTGGGTAACTTTTTTGGTCTAAATTTATAATGGCCAATAAAACCATCAGCTGTTAAGCTTAAATCAGACAAAAACTGTATGAGCAACTCGTTTTTCTCAGATAGAATAGGCCTGAAATAGAAAAACAAAATAAAATATTTCCATTGTTTTGAATGTCAAAGACAAGAAGTATTTATAGCATTCTTAGGGGAAAAAAAAAGATGAGTGCTTCACTTTAATTCTTGGTCTGAATGAAGTATCTGCCCCCAGACTAGTGAAATATGTGTTTCTTTGTCAGCATGTCAGACACTGGTGTTTTGAGTGTCAGACACTGGTGTTTTGAGTGTGAAACACATTCTGATGAATCATCTAAATCTCTGCTTCCTGAAGTTTAAGTCAACATGAGTATCTTCACATTCCTCTGTGTGACTTTCTTGCAGACTTCACTTCCATGGAATGGAAGGGGCAAGATTAACACAGTGAGAAAATACATTGAAGAAATCCTCAGTATGTAGCAGTGGCAAGTAAATGTTTTCCTTTAAAAAGTGGTTTTGCTTGAGGAAAAACATTACACATTTGCAAAGCCTTAAGAAAATTGAATCAATGCAGGATTCCGTTATTCTTTGACAAAACCCTTAAAAATGGTTTTGTTTATGATTTCTTTAGGCTCAGTTTTTGTCAATGACAGGCTGTTCATTATCAAGTTATTTTCCCGGGATCTGAAATGTTGTGAACAAGCTCTGTTCAGTGTATTAGTTTTCAGTTCATAAACTGCAGAGTACCTTCTGTGACACTAACTGCCCCTGGGTGTGGATGTAGTGCCATGAGACTTCATTCAAAGACTACTGGTAGAGAAAATGGTACAGAATGCAAGGCTAGCAAAGCAGCATTCTTCATTCCCTCATTCTTTTCAGCTTTCCATGGACCTTGTCTCAATATTCATTAATAACGGGTAACACAGAGTTTTCAAGCAAAAATACAGGTTTTAGAAAGAGGAAGAAAAAGAAATATAGGGGAAAAAGAATCTTGGTGAGCAGAAAGGAAAATAGATAGTGGTTTTAAGGTGTAGTTTTACTAAAACAAATGTGTTGTTTCTTCCCGGCAAGTCTGACAGAATTCCTGAGCAGGAGCTCTTCAAAACACTTAATCAGGCCTTTGAAGTAAAAACTTTTGATCATCTCCCAAGTTTTTGGCAGGTGTTTCAGAAATCTGTTTACTCTGATGTCTGAGTCTGACATAACGAAAATTAAGTGCCTGGTTATCTGGAATTTTAGGCAGCAGTTACACAGATTACGCTCTTCTTGCTGTGTTATTAACACGGGCTCTGGATGTACCAGGGCACTGATTATCAACAGCCTGAGAGCTTTGTTCTGTTTCCTGAACACCAGGATGACAACACCAAGTCTGAAAAATCTGAGCTAGTCTGTGTATCCTGTCTTCTTAAAAAAACAGCTTGTCTGAGAGGCAGGGCTGGGGTTTCGTGAGTAATTATTTCTCCTAATAGATTGTGATTATTATGTATACCATTAATTTATGTATCATAGTAACTGTATTTAGGAATTAGGTACGTGGTTATATGGGATGCTTGCTGGTCTGCAGATGGATCTGAATTCATATTTGCAAACACCAAATGAGTTCATGGTATCCACTTTACTCACACTTCTGATGCATTCTGTTACAAAATGCCACGTTATCTGTATCTACCGGTTCATCCTCTCATAATTACTGTCATAATACTGCATAATACTCTTTATAGAAGGCTTGCCTCACAATTCAGTGTACACACAATGACTTCTGGTTCTTTTACAACACTGATCTTGTCCTTACTGTTTTTCTGAACCCAGGTGATAAATTATGAGAAGAATTTTGCAGAGCTACTCAAAAATCCACGTGAGACATACTTTCCCCTTTTCACTGGATATAGAAGCTGCCTATATATAACTCTGCAAGGGAAACACTGTTAAAGCTCTAGATTGAATCTCTGGTTAGGAAGTAATGCTGTCCTAAAACTGCCTTTCAGGATACTTCTAACATGCTGTAACTGGAAATCTCATCTCTAAGCTATGCGGCCTGGGTCTGAGCCCAGTATTCTGCCCTTATTTGTCTGCTGCACAAAGTCCATACTAAAATATCTATATTTTGAAGTGCACTGGGGTTTGGCAGACCAATTTACAGCCTTGACGTGCTGTGGGGATAGATGCTGAGTCACTGTTGAGAGGTGGTTTAGGAAGCTATTCCTGGTTGCTTCTCAAGGGTTAACTGGCACTTCTTCCTTTTGCACTGCCCAGTCAGCCAAGGCCAGCCAAGGCCAGACACAGACAGGGCAAACTCTACTTGCACAGCTGGGCTAGGTTTTAGCTGGAAAGAGGCAGCTGAATCCCAGGGACTGGAAGCCACCAGCTTCATCTGTAGTGGTGGTGTTTACTGCTGCCTTCTGAGAACCAAGGGAAGGACAAGACCTTGTGGAGTTCAGTTCTTAGCTCAGCTGGAAATGGTCTGACATGTCACACCCTACATACAAAGTCAGTAAACCTAGACTCTAATCCTACTTCTGGATTAAACCCTGTTCAACTAGGAAGCAAGTCCCTTTGCCCCAGCACTTCAGATCCAACTTGTGCACAACAAAACACCTATGGCAGGAACAGAAGGTATTTGTACAGAACATCACTAGTTAAGTGTTTCTAATATGAGGTTCTGTTAGTTTGTTGTTTGATCTTTTTTTCTACAGTGGCTTTAAGGTAAATACTTCACTGTTCTGCAGTAACAGCTGAGTTGTAAGGGATGGATCTTCAAAGTCACAAGGAGATTCTCAAGCTATGCTCATCAATGAAATACCTGTCTACCTAGTAATCAAGTATTAAGTAATGTAACTAATGTCTGTCATCTGCTGGTTGGATTTTTTATTCTGTCTAAAGAAAAAGGAGTGTTTGCACTCCTTTTGGGAGAGTATTTTTACTTCAGATGATGGTGATTTGTTATCTTATATATACAGCTGCTTACAACATTCAGGTCAAAGAAACATACCACACATTTGGAGATCCATTCAGTCCCTCTGCAGTCACTCAGAGCCACAGCACTGCCAGGTGACACTTCATCTTAGCTTCCAGGTAAAGGTCTAAGTCACTTTGTTATGAATAAATATGTGAGGCACAAATGGAAAAATTCTGAATGTCATTTGGCAAAGAGGTGGAAGTTACTGTCCAAGATTTCTAATCCACCTCCTTGCCTTGAGGATCCAATACTAACTCTACCTGCAGAATCTCCCTCCTTCTTACAGCCTCTGGGTTGGAGGCAATATGAAAAATTACCTTTTTTGATGAAGTTTTTCTGGAAAACAAGGAGGTGATTATATAGGTCACTACAACTAGAATTTCATCTCTCGGATCACTTTAGTGGCCTGCATTACCTAGCACTTAAAGAACAATCTTACCTGTAAGACTCCCTGTTATCAGTATCATTTTATGCAGCAGCTTTTAAACTATCCTACAAGATGAGGGCCTGAAAAGAAATTAATCTAAACCTGAAAATAAATGTCTTTATATAGAAAGTTTCAAATTGAAAAAAAATAGAACAAACAGAAGAAAGTAAAAAGAAAAGTGTGACCCAAGACCAGAAGTTGGATGAAGGAAACTGAAGTAAATATATTTCAGGTGCAGCCCTACCCTTAATTAAATTCTTGCCAGATTTCTAATAAATTTCCCCAGGCCTAAACTTACTCATTTCTCGCACTGTCGTGCTATTGCACAGCTGCTGCATGGAGAAGAAAAATATTTAGAAGACTCTTTTTAAAGAGTCGTGTGGCATTTCTGCCTCCCCTCTCGTCTCCTGAGGCTATCCTACATAACCTCAAAAAGCCCAACCAAACAAAACCCACAAAACACCTTCACAGTAAATCTCAGGCTAGCAAGCTAGGCTTACAAAGACCAAGGCATCCACCTCCTCCCTCTGTGCCCAGTTACTCGCTCCTGGTAATCAAACTGGCTGCCACTTCTGAGACTAAGTCTACTCACACACCTCCATGTTTGGGTTTGGGTTTTTTTTCAGCTTGTGTCTCTTGAAACAAAATGCATCCTCTTTGTCTTCTAAGGCTACTCAGCTTTAAGACGTTTGATGGAAGAGGAACAATGGGAGAGCCTCACACAAAAAAGCTTTACACTTTTTTTGGGGAATAATTATGATCCACTATTGCTAGACCTAATTACATCATTCCAGTACCACTGGCTGGGTTGGAGTGGTTTTGCAGGGTGGGAGGCTTGGGGAGACAGGTTGGATTTTGGAGAATAGGTGGGTTGGGGGTCAGGGGAGTGTTGAGGGCAGTAATTTGATAGTGAAGCTGCTGAAAGCCTGCTGTGCTACCCAGTCTACTCAAGAAAGCAGCCTGTGCCACGAGAGAATGTACCTTGGCACATGTGGAAGAGATGGTGAGCAGTGATGAAAGGAGCAGCCGGGGAACCAGCAGAAGGAAAGTGGCTGAGCGGGAAATGAGTCAGATAAAGGGAGTAATGAGCCAAGGGGATAGAGAGTTCAGCTTCAGTCCTTTCACTTCAGTATCTATAATCAAAAGATACATATTAAGTGATGTTAGTGTTCAGCTACCACCAATATTGGTATTACACCAATATCAAGAGCATTGGCATTAGTATCGGTGTTGTTAGAGCTCTAACGAGGTTTGAGGGACAGAACAGAACACAGGTTGGAGCCAGGGCTAGTCATAGAGGGAGGGAGAAAAGGGAAAACCCAGGGAGAGTCAAGATACTAAGCAACTCCTGGAAATTCAATTGGAGGTACATAAAGTCATATTTCATTAAAAAAAACAAAACCAAAACCAAAGCAATAAAAATATTACAGAACTGTTAGCAAAATGACACACAGTGGTAGAGAAATTCATAACTCAAGAAAGTTACTTACGCTGGTGGACTGTCTCCACAGTACTTCCCAATTCTTTTAGCATCATTGATTTCCCCACCATTAAACACTGCAACGAAGTCATATCTGCAGTAGTTGTCTCTCTCCACATCAAACTTCTCAAACTTCAACTCTATTAGCTGCAGATAAAGTGCAAATAACTCAATAAGGTTTGAATATGCAGGATTTATTAGTGCTTCTTATAGTAAGTGACCTTGTTACACAAAGTACCAACTGATTTTTCTTTCCATAAAGGAAAAGTCCTTGAAGTCCTTAATCCACTTAATGGTGGAGTAAAAGTATTTTAATGCATGTAATATCTCTCCAATAAATAGATCAACATATCACTCTCATAGCTATAAAATATTTTGTTCTCAAATACACAAAGTAGCTTCTGAAAAAGTTTTATGAGTGAATGTAAACAGGATAGTAGGTGTTAAGTTGCATTTAAAATAACTGTTAACAAATCTACACCACAGAAAAGGTGGTAGGGAAAGGGAAGCAGAGACAACAGCACCTAAACTTTGGCAAATGCAAGAGTGAGTAGCTTCTCACGTGCATTTGAAGAGAGTTGCTTATTCACTAATTCCTCAAAAATGGCTTTTCTCACTGTCAAAATTCTGCCTCATTCGCATGCTAACAACCACTACATGAAAAATACATATTCAGAAACTTGTAGATTTATGGAACAGCATCTTCAAAAGGCCCAGGATATAATGCCTTTATTTTTATGCTTATAAAGACTTTTTAAAATCTTCTCTACAAGCTTAGGAAAAGTTTTTAGGCTTATCTAGATATACGTGGAAAGAACCAGAGTAAGCTGCAGTTTACAGATAAAGTTTTAAAAATTACTGCCTATCTACAGGATTGTTAAATGACTTGCATCTAGCAAGAAAGGAATGTGGATCAAAGAGGAGTACAGGAAAGACTAAGCTGACATACTCCTTCAGTTCAAGGCATAAAATATCTTGATCAGTGTATGAATGAAAAGTATGAAAGATCTAAGAATATATTTATCTGGGGCAGCTTTTTTTTTAGTTGGAGGATTATGGTCATGAGCAGAAGATTAAGAGTGAAGTCATCTTTACATGTAGAAGAATTAAAAAAGCTGGAGGTGGTTAAGAAAAGCAACCTACCAAACATGCTTGGTGACCAAAACCTTCAATCTTTGTAGACCTCCTGCCAAGGTACAGAGCAGATGGCTCAGCAGAAAATGAGAAGCTAGTATTGAGATTAGCCCTACAGCACAGGGAACCCAGTTGTGTTTGCAAAGTGTGGCAAATGAACCCTCCTGGTCTGCTGTCACATCTCTTCAGGTCTTAACAAAGTGGTAGCATATGCTCTGGTGGCATCTGGCTAATTAAGCAAGCATGTTTAAGATGGGTCTTCAAAATATGAAATAAACTTTATCCAACATACATTGAGAATCCCTGTGCAGAACACATCCAAATATATTCCCCGTACTGTAAGCAGAATAAAATAATTTCTGCTTTTCAATCAGCTCCTGGGTACCTCAATAATTGCCTCAGCAAATTGCAGCAACACCAAAAATGCTACACCTAGCACTGGTCACCATCGTGTTTGATCCTGAGATGATCGCCTGCCCTAACTTTATTTGCATTATGTTTTGCTAATGAACAAAATCATCTTAAAAAAAGAAAACAAAAACCTGTTTTACAAGCCTCACAAGTCACAGATGCTTCAAAAAGTTTAGGGGAATGTATCAATGCAGAGAAGAGGACATACAACGATGCAAAAGCACAGGAGTCACTGGAGTGAGCCAGGAAATAGAGAAGAATCACCAGAGTGACAGAACTGTGTGGGGAACAGTAGAAGGTGGGTATTGTTGGAGCTTGGTGTGCCCTCACTCCTTGCACATACCCAACTTCACATTTCAGCCAGACAGCACCTTTATAGTTCCAGTGCAACGCAGGCTGCGTGTTGTGCGGGCAGGGTGCTGAGACTGGTCCTTGCAGGCAGCAGAAGCTGGGCTGTGCTAGCAGAGCAGTGGCAGTTCCTTACCTGGTTCTTCGGGGCGATGATGTGCCAGGAACAGGTGACTCCCACCGGGTAGTCTCGCTCCGGCCAGTTGGGTGTTTGGAAGGACCCCGATGGCTTGTTCAGTCGTCCCCCACAGTACTGATCTCCTGCAAGTACAGGGCACCATGCTGACCAGAGTGCAACAAGGATGCAGGTAACCCATGTAATGCACTTGTTTTACTGCAATGGCCTTGGTGAAGGAGATAGGGCTGGTCCCAGCCAGTTCTGGCCACGTCTGCCACATCCCACCAAAGGACATGGCCGAGGCCTTCAGCTCTGCTGGTGGCACCTCTGGGAAAACGTATTTATTAAAGAGCAGAAAGTGCCAGATGTAGACAAAGAGGGTGTGTTTGTGTAAAAAAACCCAAGCACCAGGGTTGGATAAGGAGCTGCAGGTGCTGGACTGGCCATCCCTGCAGCCTGTGGGGGACCCGTAGGTCCACAGGTGTTCCTGAAGAGACTGCAGCCTGGGGACAGCCCACGATGGAGAGAAGGTTCATCCTCTGTATCTCCTTCTTCTGGTCCCAAATTAGAAAGCTACATCAGATATGCAATCCTTATTTATAGTATGATTATGAAACTTCCTTATTGCATTAACTGTCACATCACGGCTTTTTACTCTATCTTTCAAGAGGTTATCAATACAGGGGTACAACTGAAAGGTCTAATAAATTACTCATCATCTGCACCGCATCTTGCCCAACAAGCTGTCTAGTCTGGTATGCTGATAGCAAAACAGCACTCAGCAGGGTAGTGCCACCTCCCTGTAACCTCCCAGCCTCTCGCAGTTCATGGTCTTCCCAAGGATAAGGCAGTACCTCTTTGTTTAATGCCTAACAAATTTTCCTTTCATGTGTTTTTCTAATTGTTTTTAAACCAGTGTAGAAACTGACAATCCACAATGTCCCCTCACACAGCACTTCACTGCTTCACAGCTCACTGAGAAAAAGCACCCTCTCCTTTCCTTTGTAGCCTCTTGCTCGCCTGGTTTTTGTATTAGAAGAGACAGTGACTGTGGTCCCCCTTCACTTTCTCCATACCAGTCAAGACTTCAGAGCCCTCTCCTACACTCCCATTGACCTTCTCTTTTCCAGCAGGAAGATGTCCATGCTGTGCAGCTGCAGACAGAATAACATTTGGTATTCAAGACCTAGATGCATTGTGGATTTACAGTAGCAGAACTGGTTGTTTGGTCTTTATTACGTTTCTAAAATATTGCTAAGTTTCTGTTGAACATTGAACAGCACAATCCCTAAGATCTCTGGCATCACATCTTTTAAGCATTAGTGTCGCTCTCCATAAAGTTGTACAGTTATATTTGTCTTCAACACATATATAAGCACATATATAATTGTTAATTACCTCTTTCGTGTGGTTCTGCTGCAGAAAACTTTGCAATGAATCCACTTCCAGCAGTATTAGCATCTGAAGTCATCTGAACCAACATTTTATTGCTGTTGGATACAAGGGCACCTGGTTTCACGGTGCCACAGAACCTGCCAATGCGTTGTCCATTGGCATGGCCATTGTATATATCCACAAAATCATACTGGCACAAGTTGTCACTTTCCAGGTCTAAATATCTAAAAGAAAGAACCACCACTTTTCCTTCTGGGACCTGCAGAGAGAGAAAGAGGGAGAGAGGGGGAGATGGATCTTGAGGCGTGACTGACACCACACATATATCCAATCCAACTATTTGCATTATCCAATCTCACTTTTTGCCAGGTAAGCTCTTTTTCTCAACTCCAGGCAGAGTGGTTTTTGAAATCATATTGGACCAATCATAAAAGACATCTCTGGCCATCTCTGTTGACAATATCTTCTTCCTGATTCCCAGCATCATCTAGCCAGGCTCCTATAGTTGATTACATACCATCACCACCCAGTTCAGCTTGGCATGTTTCTCTTATTTTCTGTTGAAATTATGCAAATCAGTCATGTAACTCCCTGTCACCAAGATAAGGATGATGAGACTAATGTGGTTTAAAAAAAAATATGGAACAAGTAATTTACAATTTTGAGCCAATGAAATGGCCGTTCTTACCTTCCTGATTTGTCTCACCAAGTTTCATAGTTGGAAGGATTTTTTTTTGTTTACTGACACACGACTTACATTTACAAATAAATTGGAAACTTTATGGCTAATGCTGCACAACCCTAATATTTAGGCATATATATTTAGCTCAAAGGCTGCAGCGAAAGAACTGTATTTGGAAAGAATATGTAAAGCTATAAACAGGGAGCTCAAAAGAACCATTAGTGGGTGTCCTTAATACAGAAAAGAGTTTTGTTTTCTGAAACATGAGACAGGGCAAATTTTCTGCATCTGTGGACATCATGAAAGAGGCGAGAGTGCTGAGAAAGATGTAAATTAAGACAACATAATAGTTTACAAGGATGAGAACATTTCCTGGGATAGACTTGCAAGCTTTTAAGAGAATAAGCAGCATACTGAGAAGAAAAAACTACCCTAACAAAGCACTTAATGCTGTTTAACAGGACAGGAAGAAGGGAAACAGTATTTTAATGTATAGAGGGGCCCCAGATAGGCAGAGTGGAATTATCTGCATTCAATTCATAGTCCAGCAGAGTGGTTACCTATTAAAATAATTGCAGCTGGTCTGTTTTACTCAGACATTGCTATTATTTTCTGCTTTAAATATATAACATACGCTTAATATATCCAAAGTAAATCCATATTTGAGCCATTTTATTTAAGAGTTCATGATTTTTTTCCTCCCTTCACTGTGACTCATTTTAAAACACCAGTTTGAGATAAACTACAACTAACAGGTTCCTATATGTTCCTATATGAAACTGTTGGTGTTTTAATGTTGTTTCAACAGTTAAAAATGCCTTGTCAGGTATAGGTGGAAGAGCTACAGATTAACCCACAGAAGATACTACCACAGGCAGCAGCTCTAGATGTAGTGAAAAATGTGCTGTAGATACATTAAGGTTACTCATTCATGCAGCTCCTTTTATGTCCAGTGCTGATACTGACCCTGCAGCAGGACAGACTCTTGCATGAGCTGTTTGCAAGTACCTGGGGCCCACACACCCACTGCCTGACCAGCCCCACTGCAGTTCCTGTTGCTGGTTTCAGAGTATTTTCCTTTAAGTGAAAAATTGTCTTAAAAATGCATTCAGTTCCCCTGGGCTGATGTACATCACTGCTACTAACACTGGAACAGGTTGCCCAGAGAGGTAGTAGAAGCCCCAGCCCTGGAGACATTCAAGTCAGGTTGGCTGGGACTCTGAGCAACCTCCTCTAGTTGCAGATGTCCCTGCTCACTGCACAGGGGGTGGAATAGATGATCCACTACAGATGACCCCTTCCAACCCAAACCATTCTATGATTCTGTACTACTACTACAACAACAAAACCACAAAGCTCCTCTAATCCTACCCAGAAATTCCAAAGCACAATAACTATGTTTTAGAAAACTTTAAAGCCAGATGTTGGGTTTAAAACTCACACTATTAAGTGAGGAAGCCCTATAGCTAGTATTGGGAAATAACCCACACGTGTATTTAGTCAGCATAAGGTCAATACAGACACAGTACATGGTCATATTGTGAAAGCAGTATGACTCCTTGAATCGCTGCTCTCGAAACTAAATCTCTTTATTATTGCGTTCACTTCTCTTCTGGTCTGAATCACTAAAAACCATTAAGACATGGTCATTTTAACAAAAAGAGAGCTTAAAGGAATTTTGTATTCCTGTCAGAAGACCTGACTCTTACTTGTGGTTACACTACAAACTCCTTGTGACCGGACAAATCAGTTCAAAAATGCTGGGTGGAAAGTTAGTCAGATAAAGTCAGATTTAGACAGTTAAATTAGAACAGACTTTTTTTTTTTTTTTCCAGAAGTATGTGTGCTCTTTTGGGGTGGAACATTCATTATTTGGAAGGTTGTACATCTGGTACAAAAGGATCCAAATGAGGTGAACTTTAAAGGCTATGTTTTAAAATGGACTGAGCTGTTATGCCTACAGTTAAGATTGTCCAGCTTTTTCTGCTACAGTGTCTTGCAGCTTTGCTACAACTTACTGATCTTTAAGAAGTTTACCCTTTTCCTTCCACTGTTTCTAAGTTGGTCTATCCTATTAAACAGTTTAGTCAGTGCTTAAGAGATTTTTCCTTACTTTCACAGCTTGAATTGCTTCTTTCAAGACACCCACTCCCTCCCAGAGTTTGAAGAAGCAAGTTGAAATGTGAGAAGTGGCTCGTTCTGGAGTAATAAAAGGTCTTTCTGCTGTCCTCGCAGAAATGCAGATTTATCCCAGTGGTTGTTCCTTAAAAACGCTGATGGGTGCTCACTGACAGCTCTGTTCCACAAGCATATTGAACCAGCACTGCTCTGCTCACACCAGTTTCAAGACACTCAGCTGAGAGAGCTGAGATTGTTCATCCTGGAGAAGAGAAGGTTCTGGGGTGACCGTCCAGTACTTAAAGGGGGCCTACAGGAAAGATGGAGAGGGACTCTTTGTCAGGGAGTGGAGTAATAGGATAAGGAGTAATGGTTTCAAACTAAAAGAGGGTAGATCTAGATTAGATTTAAGGAAGAAGTTCTTCACTGTGAGGATGGTGAGGCACTGCAACAGGTTGCCCGGAGAAGCTTTGGATGACCGCTCCCTGGAAGTGTTCAAAGTCAGGCTGGATGGGGCTTTAGGCAACCTGGTCTCGTGGAAGATGTCCGTGTCCATGGCAGGAGACTCAGAACTAGATGATCTTTAAGGTCCCTTCCAACTCAAACCATTCTATGATTCTATGAAATATATTTCATTACAGTTTTTAATTTCTATATTAGTTTAATCTACTTAATGTTGGTCAAGAATGTTCCCCATAGATTTACTAAGTTTGTTTCATGACACTTTATAAGAAAATGTGCAGGAAAAACTCAGCCACATGGTCATGAATGCTTAAACAAGGAGCCTACTCCAGATTTTAGTTGTCAGTATAATCCTTGCTCACACTTAGCTGAATTTGGGGGGGCTAAGTCATTTACAGAAATGTGTGGACTGGGGTCCCTAATCACAGTCACTACTTACTGCCATTACTTTATAAAATAATATCATTTTTTATTAAAATAATATTTGTCATTATTCATAAAAATATGAAATATGTTCCAGCATCTTAAATCAATTAAAAGTCTGTGGTCTGACCAGATGATATTCAAGAGTGCAGAGGATGGTGGTTCCACATTCTGGCAGCAGCCACTCCAGTTTGCTGCTACTCCCAAGGAATCCCACTCTAACTACAGGTGTCTTTGCAAAACAATACTTTTCTTCCATTTCTTCCATTTCCTTTTTTTAAATGTTGAAAACTAAAGTGCTAAAATCTGCCACTGTTTATCCTAGGATATTTTAAAGATTGCTCTGTGAGAAACACAGGGGAGAAAGCAAAGGCCAGCATGACTCATTATTTACTTGGACCCATATTCAAGCCTGATGCAGCAAGATGATGGAATACCTCAAGAGGAACAATTGGAAGGAATTACAGCACTTGAGAAAGAAAAATAGGAGTCAAAGGAAGAATATGTGATGCTTCCTTTGCAGGGTGTGCCTTATTTTTCTGTTTTACTCATCCAGCTGGTATCTTTCAACAAGAGGCACTTTTGCTTCTGCCTCTCCTTGTCACACTGAGGGTGACTGACCCATACTTGCCTTCTGCTTTCATTCTTACTTCAACTCCACGAACTTCTTTAGGATCAGACATTATGATGCTAAACTCGTACAAAGGATGCCTTCCTCCTATTGAAGGCTAAGGGAAAATAACACTCCCTGAATTTTTAAGGGGAGTTTTCTAAAGCATAATTCCCTAAAATCATCTGAGTAGATAATTAACATCTTCAAGAGGGCATGATGATTTTACAGATACAACCCACAACAAAATAGGGTCCCTATATTTTATTTTTTTTAATCATTCATTGCAGGTATTTCATATAACTTTAATCAAAGTCTTCTTATATTTAAAGTAATTAAACTATTTTGCTGTTGTTGTTCTGACTAAACACAAAGGCCTCTTCAGCATCGTGCCTCTCAGTTTCTGGGAAGGATTCCCAAACTGTCATATTTTTCAAAATTATTTGGTTTAGATTATTTGCTTCAAAAATAATCTTTTGGTGAGGGAAAAACCTTAAATGACAACATTCTGAAAAAAATATTTTGCCTCATTTTTAAATCTATATTGTATAGGTGTTTAATATATTTTAGTTTATGTTTAACACCAAAATGTTGATTATGTGTTTTGCCATAGTAGTCCAAGGCAAACTTGAAAATTACATCAACTACCTGCAAGCCTAACACTGTTTCTCTTTACTGAGAATGGATGTGAATATTATTTGGAGTTGCATCCTGGGAAGAATCACAGTCCCTGACTAGTCACTTGTTCCCTAGCTCTACCCCCTCCAGTCACAAAAGAACAATTTTTTGGAAAAAATACTCATTTTTTGCTTGCTTTACCTGACAAAGGCACTAGATTCTGTTCAGCTATTTCTGTTTTGACAATAAACCCACGTGTAAAGATCTGTTCTCTATTGGAAGGACACTTTCACAATGATATGGGAAAATGAATGCTTAAAATGTAGAGAAAATGATTTAACACGTTTCACTCCTTCAGGGCAGATTTCCAGCTCCCCTGATAAATAGATTTTTCAGACCTTGCTTATTGTCAGCTAACTTGCTGGAACACAGCTCCTGAATCTATAAAAAATATAACCTTACATAACTCTTGACAGTCTTCAGCATTATTGTTGCACATAAAGCTAATAGTTTTATGGCAACTACAGAGTTTGCCAGAAAAATACAGGATAGCTGTCTGAATTCTTGGACTGTGTGACAGATTTATGTGATGTAATGGCTAAGAAGGATTAGAGTATTAAATGTACATAGAATACTTTAGATAAAGCTATATACATTATTACAGGAAAGGAAATAGCTGTTCAAATGACTTCGTAGCAAAGCCAGCTAAAAGCTGCTTGAATACTGTCTTCAAGAGGATTTTTGGTACATTCCTCAGCCACAAGCTATTCACTCAGAGGTCTTCATTTTCTAATTCATCTGGAAGAACTATCTCTGTACTGACACAAAGTTGTAATATAACCACAAGCATGTGCTGAACAGTTCTATAAACTCCTAGAATAGAAAAGCTATTTTCTTTAGCCAGCTGAAAAAGTCCCTGTTCCTTGAAATAACAGAACCATAATTGAGTTAGAGAGACTCTTCCAGCTTTAATGAAGCAGTTGGAAAGATTTCACCTGATACCTGAAGGCTACATAGCTTTATCTGCATTACCCATACTGGTTTCTAAACCTGTTTTCTTCTAAAGAATGAATTAGCAGTCATTCTGCCTCTCTCTGGATTTCTTCTATAGATGATTAGAACCTGTCGTTCAGAAAACGCCTTCGTGCTTCTTGTGACCCAGATGCAGTGAATCAATGTCTCTTCCAGTCTTGCACACTTGTCAGGTCCTGCATTAAGCAGAGTGTTTTAGGAAGGTGTTCACAGGCCTTGGCTAAAATGGACAGGCAAAAAGTCTAAGATCAGGTGCTAAACAAGGAAGCTGAACAGTAACTATAGCATATTTCATCAATGCAGTTTAACTGGCTTTCTTACTTGGGTACTACTGGAAGCTATTCTGAGCCTCATCAGCACCTGATGAAAGAATTTTGTTGTTTAAATTCAGGCTAATCAGACCTTTGAGTGTACCACTTTCCCTCATTTTGGTAAATCACGCTCTTTCTAAAGAGGGTGCAGACTTAGTATTGCAAGTGTTGTAGTCCTTGCCTTTCCTACAGCCTTCCTCTGCATCCAAAAGACAGCGTGGAGTCACCATCCCTGGAGGTGTTCAAAACCTCTGTAGACATGGCACTTTAAGACATGTTTACTGGTCATGATAATGTTGGGTAGATGGTTGGACTTGATGATCTCGAAGGTCTTTCCAACCTGAATGATTCTGTGAATCTGAATTATATTGGTAAACTAACTTTCGAGGGGTTTTTCCCTTTTATTTAGGGCATTTGTGTACGATTCCAAATGCAATTTGAGTCTGCTCTTATTATTATGTGGGCCATGCTAATTGCTGAAATCTCATCCCCACCACAGTGGGAACAAGTTTGTTTAGGAGAATACACTCTATTTCACACCATACTCTTCTGGATAGTCAGTCACAGATTAAAGGCATTGTCCAACTTGACCCTAATGATAATGCAACATGAAGGTGCAGAAAGCAGCTCTTCCAGCTTCACTGGATTCCTTCAGATAAAATAATTAAAATTACATCACTTGTTTGGTACGAGTCATTTTGATCAAACACTGTAAACAGATCAATGTCTCCTGCTTTGCATCAGCATCTCCATAGTAGCAGGAGACAATTATCCTGTGACATCTCATTCTACTGTCAACACCTAGCCTGTAATGCAGCCTTTGAACTGAAGCTGTCTTCAGAGAACTCATTACATACATACTAATTTTTTATTTTATGCTTTCTTAGACTTTTGTTTTTCCTGTAAAGCCCATATTCTAGGCCATTCAGTCCATTCAGTCAAATCCCCTTCCCCAAGTCTGTGGCTCAGGACACATCCAGCAGCAGAGTGTTCAGTCCTAGCTGTTTAATGGCACGTGCTGTCCATACATACGATGCCTCTGCCCTCCAGTAGCATTTCAGCACCAAAATATCAACCGCACCGCGTGCTTTTGCACGCTCGTTTAGAAATGTAACAGCACTTTCCTATTGCTTTGTGAGCTTGCTGCACGATACACTCCAGATGTCCTGGCTGGCAGAACACTTCGTACACTGCAAGCAAACCTGCCTGAATTTTTTGGTTTTGTCTGAATCTTTTTCTATGTCTTCTTGCCAATAAATTTTGGTTTTCATTATCTACACCTTGAAGGTTTACTTTAACCCATTTGATCTAATTAACTACTGTTTTCTGCAGTCACTGGAAGGGTAGATGTTTGCTTTCAAGTGGGTTAATTTAAAACAATTAGAATTGTATCTACGGAAGTCAATGAAAATTTGCTTCTGACATTAGGCAAAGTCAGTTCTATTTCAGCCACCTATTATCATATTACAGCAACCCTAAAAAGCTCCAGATGAGCTGCTCTGAGTTACTGAGTTCATTATTGCACATATAAAACACTGGCACTGACAACATACAGCTCTTCATTGCCATCAGCACTGATTTTGTGATATTAAAAATTCTTACTGTGATTTTCCAAGTACATTTGCTGTTTGGAGGGTAGACTCCAGGAAATCCTTCACTTCCAATAAACCCTGACTCTCCAGATACAACTCCTCCACATGTAAATGTAGGCCTGAGAATAACAGGAAAAATAGTGCTTAATATTTACATACATTTCATTTATTCTTGCTATAACAGTAAGGAGACAAAGACTGTCTTAAAAACACCTCAAATATTTAAAACATTACTAACTTTAAACACGTATTTCGTTACTTAATTTCACTACTGACATTGAATGTGCAATTTAACACTGAAACTTCGGTGTAGAGAAAATTAACTACCCAGACCTCAATTGTGGGTTTACACACTGTTATCCTTTCATTTTATAATTCATAAGATGAAAGGTGTGGTGGTTTCATGTACCACTGCAAATTGCTATTATAATAATTAAAAAAATATTATAAAGTCATTAGTAATGACTTTTTATAGCATAAATGACTTAAAATAGCATAGTAATAGAAGCAACTTCTCATTTCTT
This sequence comes from Chloroceryle amazona, assembly GCA_027560015.1. Lineage (NCBI taxonomy): Eukaryota > Metazoa > Chordata > Aves > Coraciiformes > Cerylidae > Chloroceryle > Chloroceryle amazona. The sequence goes on from JANHFX010022283.1 coordinate 47,801, forward strand.
TCTATTTCTGATTTTAGTTTAGATATTTTAATCAAGTAAGTCAGGAAGCTTTCTGTACCACAGGAACACACACAAGTCCACCACGGGCCAAGTCCTGCTGCTCTAGTCTGATGATGAATCGTACATCCCGATTTTGTGGATGTGAGGATGTTCAGGGCTAAAAAGGTCAAGTGTTATCTTCCTACTCTGGCCTCCCTGGGCCATGCTGTGGGGACAAGAGAGGAGCCCTGAAAAATCCCTGCTCAAAACCACAACATTGCTGCTGAGGACATGAGGGTGAGCAAATGCCCTGCTGAGCTTTAGATACCGGGGTATTTATTATATCATACTGTTACTATGTCACACGTTACACGAGGCTCCTCTCGCTGTGGCCTGTTCCATAGAAAAAGCCCGTCTATGCCCTTTCTTGACGGAGTAACTGGCAACAAGGCACCCGCGGTGCTGCCCGGGGACCGGGGAGATGTCCCGAGGGCTCCGCTGCTGCCGAGGGAAGGGGCGAGGGGTTAAGGGGCACGGGGGGTGCGCACCCATGGGCGGGGGGACGGGCGGTACCTGTGCGGAGGGGGCGGGGGGGGCGCGGCAGCCGGCGGAAGAAGGGGC